>VXBI01014838.1:1633800-1664707 GCA_013397375.1 Toxostoma redivivum
TTTCAGAAAGTTTGGACTCATCATGGACTCTATTTCTCCTTGGGAAAGAGCTTCCTCCCAGACTGAACAGATCCACTGGAGCAGCTCTGACACTGAGCTGTGGGGTTTCACTGAAACCCTTCTAGCTCAAGACAGGTCTTTAGGTTCAAAATATGAGTCACTCCTTGAAATAGGAAAAGATATAGGTAAGTGTTCACAGTAATAAATGTGAATCTTTGCAACTGTACAGGAGTGTGAGAGACCATCCACATCCCATCTGACTAAGGTGGAAGCTAACTCTGACATGTGATTAAGAGCTCTGTCCAGAATTCATTTATTTCTACTGCAGCATGGCAGAGCCACAGTTCAAGAGTCAGCAAGTGACACATGGAGACATGGCTTAACTGTAAAACTTGTCTTATTGCAGATTCTATATATGCAAAAATCTGAAAACAAAGCTGATGAGAAGAAAGTACATCTGTGTTCTCCTTCTCACTGGATCCACAGAGATCTAGGTGCAGGATGGATGGAATGGGAAGAGCTTTAGCCACGTTAGAGGTTAATTACAGCTCTGGGACTAGACTTAGATCTGCAGCCAGGACCTTGGCAGCCCTGGGCTGTGCAGGGTGGAGGCGGCTTTCCAAAGCCCGACTCCGGCAGCAGCAGCCTTAGCCCAGGGCACTGGAGAGAGCTCAGCAACTTTGCATCAGTCTCTGAAGTCCATAATTCAGTTGTCTGTTTATTAAAATTGTGTTGTAAGCACAGCTGCTTTCTGAGGCACGTATGGAAATGAAGGGGAGTCTCATAAATACCCTGGCTCAGTGCCAGACCAGTGAGTCAGCGTAAAGAGCTGAAATGCAGCTTAACAGCTTCAAGATAAAAAAACCCCTAAAATATCCCCAAAAATTCTCTCCCAGCCCCCTCCCTTCCTTTTCTGTTCAAATTTGGTGATCAGCATTGTGATTGGGAAGATAAGGACAGCTACAGCCTCAGCAGGATCTTGCAGTGCCCAGGGCCTGGGACAGGAGAAGGTGGAGACCTTCAGGGCAGAGGGAGGGTTGAGCTCATCTGAGAGCCTGCAGGCATCTGCATCATCCTCATTTTTGCTGGCAAATCAAAGCCTTTGCTTCAGTTACCAATGCAAAGATTTGGAACTAGAAGAGAAATACAATGTTTGTTTACTAATACAGTCAAAATTCACTGCACCAAGTTTTCTTTATTTTTTTCCAGTACAAATAAAATTTTGCAGAGACCTAAGTTAAGAAAAAAAGACGTTTCAAAGGTGAACTTGCATGAAAAAGCACCACTAAAGCATCCAGCAGTTTCAAAGACTCAGTTCCTAGATTTGTCTTCCTCATCTAGTGCTCAATCCAATTTCACAGGTAGTTTTGGTCACTCGAGTTTCCTTTTTTCAGAAAACCCATTATTTACTGGAAAGATTCCACCCAGGCCTGAGAAGGGGATTTTTCTCTTGTGCTTTTATAATCCATAAGTTGCTCAGCGGTCAGCTGAGTTTCCTGGATCAAACAAACAGGTGGAAAGCTGCAGTGGCTGAAGGACTCTGAGCAGTCCCCTGGCTCAGATGCACAGAAGGAGCTGCTGTGGGCCGTGCTGGGAGTTTAAAGTGAGCAGGTGAGGTGACAGCAAATCTGCTGCCCTGCTCTGCAGGCATGCAGGACACGTGTGGTTGTGGTCTCTGTGCAGCATGCAGTGCTGCTGTCAGCTTGTCAAACACACAGCTCAGTGCAGGTGGGCTGCAGCCCTACACAGGGCTGAGGGTGCTGCTGTGTTTTCCTGTCCCCTCTTCAATTTATGCTTCCAATCTCTGCAGTTTTAGTGCCCTGGCAAAGTTCTCCTTTCATGGTGTTTCAAGGTCTCCTGGTGTATTTATTTGACTCCAGCACAGAGCTGCTGTCTGATGGCAAGAGAGCAGACCATGTCCTTACTTAAACCTGCTGCAAAGGAGCAGGAGCCTCTGCAGAGCAGAGGAACACGTCCTCTCCCTGCCTGCACATCCACACACCTCTGGGAATGCCCACGGGCAGTCTGACAGCACACTGAGGGCTGAGGAAGAGAAACAAGTCATGAGACAAAAAACGAAGGCAGAAGTTGGCCATGAGTGGTGGACATGGGCTGCTCTGAGCCCTGGGGCTCACCCAGTGCAGGAGGTGAAGCCAGCTGGGCAAGGGAGGCACAGAAAGCACTGGGAGGGTGCTGGAAAGGAAAGTGGGTAAAATGGAGATGGGGAAATAGAAGGAAATGGGCAAACTTGCAGGTGAGGGCAGGTTTTGAACAGAAATAGTGGGAGGAAATCAGTGGTGCAGCACAAGGGGAACTGCAGGGTGGTGGGAGGGGAGAAATGATCCAGCTGTGGGGTGTGGGTTCTCTAGAAGGCAACAGCAAGGGACAAGAAAAGGAAATTATGTTCAGATCAGGCGGTTGTCAGTGGTGAAACAACATCTTAGAGAAACATTCATGAGTAAGGGCACTGACATTGATTATTCTCTGTAAAACAAACAAACAAACAAACAAACAAGCAACAGATTCAAGGGCTTGAAAAGTGCTGATGTCATGGGAAGGCTCTCAAAGGTCTTACAGGCGGAATAACGAAAGTCTGACTTCAAAAGGAAAATAAGATAAAGGAAATCAGTAAGAGAAGAGAGGACACGGGAGGACACCAAGGGAAAGGTGAGAGTAGCAGCAGAATTGAGGGACTAAAAGAGACAGAGGAGTAGACCTGGGATATTCATGCTGATTTCTGTAGAAGATCAGGAGAGAATATCAGACATTAGTTGAAGAATAAACCAGGATGCAAAAACGAGGTGCATACCTCTGGTACAGCTGAATTAAAAAGTACTGCAGTAAGAGAAGTCAAAAGTAACTGATATTTCATGCTCCAGCTTCAGAGCAGTAAAAGATTTTGCAAAGGCTGGTGGGAGGGGCTGTGACCTTGAGGACATCAATACACCTGTGCCAGGAAAGTCCACACCAAACTGGGCAGGGGACTGGCACAAGGAATTCCCAACACACCAACAAGCTCTCCAGCTGTATCCTCACCACTGCAGAAAAATTAAGACATGGGGTGGTGCCAGTGGCAGTTTGTACCTTGCAAACAGACCAAAGGGAGAAAAAAGGTTAATTGATCAATCCCTAATATTTGTACAACACGCCCTTATCACAGGCTGCCACTCACTCCTCCTCTTCTGCAGGCACAAAGGCCAACTCCCTCCAGGCAGAACATTCAGTTCCAGCCCCAGCACTCACCCAGGGCAGGGAAGGCTGCAGTGTAACATCCAGGACTTTCCCAGCAGGGCCACCTGCAGACATAAAAGCCAGGAGCAGGTCTGGGGAGGAAAACCTCTCTAAACCCACAAAGAGCCAGGACCAGGCTGAACTATGAAGGATTTCAAGCCTTGACAGGAAAGAAATATTACAGGCTGGTGGGCAGAGATCCATGGCTTGCAAGGCTACAAGTCAAAATCCCCATGGTTAGGAGCTGCCTGCTTGCCCAGGGTGAAGCTGTACCCCAGTTGTTAGCAGCCTGCTCCTCCTCATCCTCCTCATGCTCTGGCTGAAGGAATGACACTGCCTGCCCCACCCTGTCAGGGATGCCTGTGGCCAGAGCCAGTCCCTGGTGCCAGGTGAGCACATCCATGGGTCACTTGAGTGCCTGGGATGGAATCCTGTGTGGTTTGCTTTGAGGGGATTTGATCTGGAGGTGGTTTCCTCCCCCCAGTCCTCACAGGGGCTGTAGTGACAAGCAGGAATTGCACTGCAGCAGAGCACAGCCCTCCAGAGCAGCAGCAGACCTGCAGCAGCACTGCTGTAATCTCACAACTCACCCCTGCCTCTTTTCAGTGCCTCAGATCCCTGCTGGGGCCTCCCTCCTGCTGCAGCACAGCAACACGTGGGGTGGGAGCCATCCAGAACTTTCTGGGGAAGACCACACAGACAGCTCCAAGCATTTTTCTCTGTCCATAGTTTGGGAGATGAACACCTTTTATACTACTATAGCTTATTTCCTTCCTCTCACCCTCACCTGGCACTTTAATACCCGTTACTTACATTCTCCACAGCACTTTGGGGAGATTAATCACAAAGATCTTCTCTAGGTGCAAACTTTGCACTTGGCTGGAAACTTGGAAGGTCAGCAGTAAGCTGGTTTATGTTTATTACAGACTAAAACATGAAAGCACAACACTCAGCTGGTGCTGCACAGGCTGACTGCACTGACACATTGGCAATAGATGCATTTCAGGAGTTTAAAGGTCACAGCTACTTGTGAGGAGGGGAAGCTCAAAATATAATCTCCAAAAAGAGTGATTCAGAAGCAAGACTCTCTGGCTCCCTGAAATCAGGCCTTTCTGAACAGCTCTGGTATCAGTGATGAAGGCTTTTAGGAAGAAAATATCACATCAGGCAAAGCAGGATGCTGCTAAAACATCTCAGCACTGGCCTACGGAAAGATGCTTTAGCATTTAGATGAGATAATGCTGTTTTATTTGCAACTCTCACTCCTGACAGCATTCTTGAATTTCTCAGTTTCTGGCCTTGAGGAAATTGCCCAGCCCATAATTCACTTGTGGAATAAGTTGGGCCTTCACCTGTAATACACAAAGCTGATGGAAATTTGGAAAATAATTGCCATGCTCCTGTTCTCTAGTCTGGGAACTATGCCCAGAGAAAGCAGAGCCTTACGCAGAAACCCAGAGCAGAGCTGTGCTATCAGGTTTGGTACACCTGCAAAATGGGGTCTGCACCATCCTCAAACACCTGCAGCACCCATTATTTCTCTAACTTCTGTTTTCTTTAATCTGTTAAAAAAGGTCCTGACCCGAGAATATAGCCCTTGATCACAGGAACACAACAGTGTTAAGCATAATGGCAAATACAAAGAGCAGCACTGGTTTTAAAAGCAAATGTCACTTTTGCAGAGGGCTGTGGTTTAGAGGTAAGGTCAGGGCACTACCAGAGGAAAACCATGACATTTTCTACACAACTCTCACTCACTGGTCCCATAAAGGGCCTTCCACCTTCTATTAGGCAGCCATTGATTGGAATTAATTAAAATATCTCCTGTGCACTGGACTTGAAACTCATCCGTGCTTTGTTATTATCTGTGAGCTTTCTCCCCAGTTAAAGCAAATATTGTCCAATAATCTGGTTTGCAGTAAGTGCACAAAATATTCATCCACAAAATACCCTGTGGCATTCAGGTATTTGACAAGCTGGAGGGTTTAAGGGTGTGCCTGGCATTTCTGTTTAGATATACAACTGTGCAATGTATTTTTTAATCCAAGCTCAGAGAGAAACTTGGCCTCAGAACTCTCTGGAACAGAAAAAATTGCAAACATGTTTCTGGAATCATAACCTCAAGCCCTTGGCTTGTTCTGGCACTTAACCCTTGAGATGAACCAGCCATGCTGTGCCTTGCAGCCTGCTCAGTCACCTGGCTCTGCTGTCTGAGCAGCTTCATCTTCCAGTTTGCAGGTGGGTTTATTTACAGGAATTTCTCTGCAACCATTCCCACGGCTCTGGTGCTGCTCCTCTCCCAGGAGTGACAACACACTGTGTCCCTTGGAGCAGCACCCCAGAGTGAGCCTGGGAAGGGCTGGCATTGTCACCCCTGGCTGAGCAAGCCCTCCCATCAGACAGCTGCACCTGCTGGGCCTGGCCTGAGCAGGACTTGACATCAGTGAAGCAAAGCAGCACGAGGAGACTGCGAATGTGGAGCTGCTGCTCCGCTGGGAAATGATCCTGGCAGCCCATGCATCTTTAATGGTGCTCTCTGCACTGAACACATTTGATAGCTGAAGGCATAAAAGCCTCAGCAGGAGTGTCAGGAGCCTTTGTCCATCTTTCAGAGCCAGATCCAGTTTCTACAGTTGATGAAAGTGCCCCTGTTAGTTTTAGCAGGGCCTGAGGAAGGGAAGCTGCAGCTTAGGCTTACAGCTGTGAGAGTCAGGGGCTGATTTATCAGGATTTAACCACAGATATTCCATGTTTAGGACTTTTTCCTCCATAAGGAGGATGGCTTTACTGGTCAGCTGCCCTGACAGGGATGATGCTGTGCAAACACAAGACTCTGCAGCAGCAGCATTCAAATAACCTGGGTTATGTTTTCAAAGTTCACCTGTCACTCATGCCCACTGTTTCCAAAAGGGAACATAATGCCTTTGCTCTTTAAATCCAGGAATTCACATTTAAATAATCAGCATTTAAGAACAGTGAGAACGAGAACAAAGCAACACCAAAAGACACGTCAGGGGACAGCAGAAACTCAGCCCTTTATCAGAGTTCCTCAGACTCAAGGTTAAGGTATCCAGCCTTAATTGAATATTCAGTATTACACAACGCTCACAACACTAAAAGCAACATCAGGATTATTTTTTTCCCCCGAGGCTATTGAGACCTGGTTTAATGATGTATCAAGACAACCTAACAAAGCAGAACACACAGAACATACCCCATTTCCTGGTTATGGGAACACACATGTGGCTCCTGCTCCAAACTTGGGTTTTATTTTCAACCCCCCAAATTTCCCCACTTTTACTGAGCTTTTAGCAAAGCAGATGGTTTTTTTTTTTCCTTTCCCAATGCATTCAGCAGTTCATTTGGGCATGACTCTACATCTATTGCAGGTCAAGATGCTCCTAATTGCTTTCACATGTATTCCAGTTAACCAGCCCTGGTCATGTTACAGAACAAATGAAAGACCATTTTTTCATTGAGATCTTAATGAGTAAGAAAAAAATCAATACAACAACTCTAACTGGAAAAGTGATGATGACAACATACACTGTCCTACAGTATTTAAAATGAGGGGGGAAATTGATTCTAATCAATATTAATTGGAAGTTTCCTGCTCTGATACTCTGAGTGCTTGTACAAGGCTGGTTCACAATTGTACCACCCAGTCTGATCATGGACATTACTATCCCACAGAGCTTTTCAGATATTTTTGACACAGAGATTAACTTCCAGGAAAAAGAAATACTAAGAAAAAAAGGAACAAACAGCAAAATGATGGTTGCTTCACAGATGAGTTCTGCTCACACACTTCTCCATTTCATAAGGCATAAAACTTAATTTCCAGTTCCCATTAGATTTGGTGCCTCACCAGGCAGAGTGCAGAGGGCTTAATTTCAAGTTCTTATCTATGCCCAACATCCCCTCTTCAACTGCTGCTGCTTGTTCAACAATAACCATGTTTAACCATGCAGTTATTCAGCTATTCTAAAGGTGACTGGATGGATAAAAATTCACAGCACTGGGGATGAAGTTATCAAAAAGGAGCCACTTACATTACATAACCAACATTTATTTCAGGCTGAAATCATTACAGACCTTGGCTCAGTAGCCAGGACAAGCACAGAGCTACCACACTGCTCAAGCTCCCAGGAAAACACAAGTGCAGAAAGGAAGATGGCATTCTAGAAATGTAAGAGGACTCTGCCTAAAGTTGTTCCAAAGCACACAAGACACTGCTAAATGTTGATAACTGCTTAGCATTAATGAATTTTTTTAATTCCACCCCCAGGTGAAGGAATAAAGCCCTGATGTTTGAAACTAGCACTTTTGAAGGCTCAGCAGAATTAATGCTATAATGACTCAGTGCTGGTTACCTGCAGAACTTGAACTGGGAATTAGTGGCACTAAACAGTCCCCAAAAGGACAGGGACAGCTCACAGCAGTACCTGGCTGTCTCTGCAAACCTAACCCCACTCATTGAGAAATTAAACTACCCATCCCTTCCTCAGAAACCCCTGCTCAGTACTTTGGGACACTAAATAACATATAACACAGAATGCTGTGGCTAAGCTTCTTTGGTAAAGTCTTAAATTTTCTTGATAATAATGTTTTAGAGGCATATGGGAGGTGAGGCATCAGTGAAGTCACCAGAAACACAGATTTGTATCTATTAAATCTCATAGCTGCTATGAATATTCACAGTAAAATTATTTTCTTGGCTGCACCTTAAATCACACTTTAACAAATAATTTTAATAGCTGGTCTACAGCAGCCTGATGTTAAAGTATCACTACCTTGTATTGGTGCCTAAAGAGGCTACCTGGAACAGAGGATAGGCAGTGTTAAAGGAATGAACTAGGGATTTATTAAAAAGCCTTCAAAGGATTCACCTTGGGTAGTATAAGAGCCTGGCTGTGGCTACATCCAAGATGGACCCCAAGTCACAATTTTTCACACTTTTATAAGTTTTGGTCCATTTCCATATTGGAGTTAACTGTCCAATTACAGCTCCAGGTTCTGCAGTCCCATCCACCCAGATTGCTCTCCTCAATTCTCTGTTGTTTGCACTTTCTGAGCCTGAAGCTGCAGCAGTGTCCTTGGTTCTCGGGCTGGAAAAGGATTGTTTTGTCAAACTAAACTGTGAAGAGAACTTGCTAACACTTTATATGAAGTTCAGAGTTATATACTAATGCAGTACAGAATCTGAAAAATACAAAAGTTAAAACTTAAGTCATGATTATCAAGGAGATATTCCTATCCCTGACCATGAAACAGCAGGGGGGAAAAATAATCTAAATCTAAAATACAGGAGGAAAAAGAAAGGTTTCCAAAAACAATTAATATTGATTTAAGTCTGCTTGCAAGATATCAACAGAAGCTTTGTCTTGTTGTCAGGCTGGACACTTACAAATCTCTTCATAATTCCTGAAATACAAATTCTGCTGAGCAAGGGACAAAATGTTTTCCTCTGGCTGGTAGGCTCTAAGTCCTCATCAGGTGTGTATACCTAAATGAAATCCATACACCTGTGGAGTGTAGCTGAAGTTTCAGGTCTGACTTATTTTTTAAAACGTCATTTTGCAGCTGTCATGAACACAGAGATACAGAGGCTCACTCTGGAGGCCAGGCCTTGGCACTCCTGGCCTGGCAGCATCATCCCCCAGCCCATGGAAAAGCCCTGGGAGCTGCCTGGCAGAGCCAGCTGGAGGAGGAAGATGCTGCAGTGCTGCCCTGGGAATACAGGGACCAAAGGGTGGAGGTGCACCACTCACAGTTCATACAGGTGAGAGGGGCAGAGAAAAATCCTCTCCTGCCTTGTTTTACTGATTCATGCAAGCAGCCCCTTTCATTTCTTAAGGCAAGAATTAATGGAGTTAATGGGTTGCTATAAATTCCTCATTACTGGAAAGCTGATG
This sequence comes from Toxostoma redivivum, assembly GCA_013397375.1. Lineage (NCBI taxonomy): Eukaryota > Metazoa > Chordata > Aves > Passeriformes > Mimidae > Toxostoma > Toxostoma redivivum. Next base: position 1,642,947 of record VXBI01014838.1, read on the forward strand.
CTTTCACTGCCTCTGCCTTACACAGGCCCACAGCAGCATTGGAGGGGAAAAGTCCAAGTGGTTTCCTTGGGCTCTCACAGGGACACCCAATTTAGAGGTCACCAAGAACTCTTAGATGACCTCTGGTCAGGCATGAGCCCTTCCCCTGCCCAGAAGGGCTGCAGGAACAGCCAGAAATCCCGGGGGAGGCACGCTGGAGATGTGTACATGGCTGGCCCCAGGCTTGCCCTGGGTCACAGCTTCCTTTGTCCTCTGACCACCTCACCCAGTGCTGCTGGACACCTCCATTTGCTGTGAATTTAAAAATAACCCAAACCACTTCTATTCAGGTTCCCTGGGCTCTAGCACTGCACACAACAGAATGAACCCCCAGCAGTATGAACCTTCCAAGGAGTCAGCCAACACCCTTCCACCTGTTCTGCCATGGGGGAATCACCCATTTCCCCTCCAAGTCCAACCAGCTGATGCCTTCCACAGTGTGCCAAGGTAGCCACCAAACAGGAGTGTCTCCAAAAACACCTGGGATCAGACACATCAGCAGAGATCACAAGCAGAAGAATGACTCAAATAGTTAATTTGTGGCCTCTGCAGCATCCCCCTTTCACCATGCAGGTGACAGTACCAGCCCTTCAGCAGAGACACAGCCCTGCCAGGCTGCAGCTCAGCAAGTCCCCAGCAAACCTGGCAGGAGCACAAAGTGCTGCTGGCACACCTGCCTGAACTTGCTCAGCCTGAATCCTTCACTTCAGCCCAGGCCTGAGCACAGGGCTCACCCACAGCCCTGCTGGAGACAGGCCCCTGACTCCTGGCACTGAGCCTGTGAGAAACAGGCACTGCTTTCAGCACTACTGCCAAATCTGTTGCAACAGATTTTGCTTCCCTGCAGGTCCACCAGGCTGCTGTCCACACTGTGACAATTGGCTTTTTCCCTTCCATCTTCCTGCCCTAATCCCCCCCAGTGCCAAGCTTGGCCATGCACAGGTATGGCAGAAATGTGGGAGGGGGTCTGGGGAAGACAGAGGCCACAGCCCCAGGAGCAGGAGAAGCAAAGCCATCCATGCTACAGATTATTTCCAGCCAGCAGAGAGATGGGGGAACAGTCCTGATGCTGGTGGTCCCTGGTGAGATACTTCTCTGAGCAGCTGCTGTAGAAAACACTCTCAGAACCATCATTAAGCCTTCTCTTAATTCAAGAGTAAGGAGAACATTATCTTACATATATCTACAGCCTTCTTCCCTGTATGCTGTGGGAAAACCGATCTCTTCTATGTAGAGTAGGCCTCCTTTAAGCAAAGCAAAAGGGAGCCTGTGAGCACTGCAGGGTTTCTGCAAGGAGCTCTGCTCACCAGGACACAGAGGCCAGGCAGCTGTCCTGCAGAAACACCGCCCCAATCCCATCCTCAGCACCCACCCATCCTACAAAGTTTAAGCGGAGCAGGGAGTTGAGCCAGGAGTCTAACAGGAGTTACAGGACTCCTTGGGAACATCTAAGGTGGGATATCACTGGGGTTATTCCACTAGAGAAGGAAAAAAACAAGCCACAGAGACCTGTTTGCCTGCCCTCTAACAGCAGCCATCAATGCAAACCAACGGACGCAAAATTTCCAAAATCACACACCTGAGAACCAAACCCCTGTGAGACAAAGCTGATTCCCAGCTGGACAACCTCCACACTCATTATCCCCATCCCTCTGTGCTCATCTCCTGCCCACCTACACCTCACCCACTGACTGAGCCCACCAGCAGGCACTCAAATGCACCCACCAACACAGCTTAAACACAGCTGGGCAGGATCCTTTTTATTCTGCAAGGATTAGAAATGCTCCAACCAAATGTGCCATGTAATTATTGCAGTAATGTATGAAGCAGAGTGGAGGTGGTGAATAGTTCATGGTATCTTATGTAGTGGCAGGTGATTAGGTAAGTTACAGGGTTGGGATATTTTTCTTTCTTTCTTTCTTAATCTTTCACTCTTCTGTGAAAAATTGAGTTTGCCTTAAGGCAGTGTTGAGAGCTGATACTGACCTAATCCCTGAGCAGCCCAGACCTGACCTGCTGCAAATTCCCACCTCTATCACAAAACCACATTCCTGTCCCTAACAATACAATGGCCCCTGAATCCTTTTACCTTCAGACCCAGCTTAAAATGTGTGCTTCAAAACACATTTTATAATTGTGAATCAAGAGTCAAATCTGAGCCAGCAGGTGAAAATGTCTTGTTCTGCAAGCCTGAAAAAGCAACGTTAAATATTTTCTGTAGTTCTTTCTTTGAAGGCTTCCAGTTTTTCCTTCTCTTCTTTTCCCTGCTAGGATCTTAATATTTCTGCTCAGCAAACATCAATTCTCTTCAGTCTGCTAGTGTTAAACTTGGCATCTCTGTTGATCACTCTTCCTCCCTTCCCTGTGCACCTAATTGACCATTATCGCTACTAATGTCACCAGGAACCTGGGAGGGATACTTAATATCAAAGTATCCTGGGGAGCAGCTCAGGGAGGAACTGCAGGCAGAAACAAGCACTTATTTCTTCTCCCAGCCCTGCAGCAGCAGAGAGCTTGACGTACACTCTCCTCCCTCTGCATTCAGATGTTTAAGCAAATAATTTGAAGGTGGTATTCTCGAGCACAGGGTGTTCCAACACCCACTCAGTGACACCCAGCTGTATTCCTGAAACATAAGGGTAATAGTGGCCTTGGACACGTGGGTGGCAGCATGCATCATGGAAGGAAAAAGCACAAATGTATCTACATCACACAAAAAATGTGGTGAACAGTGATGTGTGAAAAAGGCTGTGGCACACTGTACCAGGGTGTGGATAAAGCATATTCCAGCTGCATCATTCTGTTCCTGCTGCAGTCATCAGTGCTGGATTTCCACCAGGAGCAGATAAATGCCCCCAGGCTCGAGAACTTGATGTCAGAATGAAGATAAAGGGATGAGGTGTCAGTGCTGGCATTGTGAGATGCACCAGGGCATTGCAGGGACAGCCAGCAGTGCCAGCTGCAGGTTCTGCTTTGCTCGTGGCAGGCATGGAGCCATCAAACCCTGGAGCACAAAAGTAAATTATAAAGGTACACCAGGACACCTTTCCAGGGCATCCCTCACACCAGTGTGCTTGACACTGATGTGCAGGAACTTAGAGCTGAATGAAAGTCATCCAGTCATGGAATGGTTTGGGTTGGAAGGGACCTTAGAGGCCATCCAGCCCCATTCCCTGCCATGGGCAGGGACACCTTCCACTGTCCCAGGGTGCTCCAAGCCCCAGTGTCCAACCTGGCCAGGGATGGGGCAGCCACAGCTTCTCTGAGCACCCTGTGCCAGGGCCTCATCACCCTCACAAGGAATTTGTTCCTTATATTTAATCCAAATCTACCCTCTTTCAGCATAAAACGTCTCTGTGTGCACAGGCTCACATGTTTACAAACCTTGATGAGCCTCCCTGGAAAGAGTCACTGGAGCGCTGGACATGACAGCAGGATCGTTGCTGCTTCTCTGCACATTCTGCTGCCCAAAATGGCCAGGGAATGTAGTTTTGACAAAAATTGGAGAGAGTAGTGGAAAACAGAGCATGTCTTGTGGAACTCTGACAACCAAAGGCTTTTCATTCTGTTTTCCATGGAATGATGCTGAGAGGGAAAGGGACAACTCTGGAAAATCCTGCTGCTCCACCTGGGTTCACTTATTTGGGCTGGGGTAGAGTTAATTTTCATCCCAGTAGTTGGTATGGGCCTGTTTTGGCTTTGTGCTGAACACAGTGTTGATAAAACAGGGATGTTTCAGTTCCTGTTATACAGGGTTTGCTTGCATCGTGCCAAGGACTTTTCTATTCCACAGCAAGGAGCCTGGGGTGCTGCAGATGTGGGTGAGGGACACAGGGGGGACAGCTGATCCCACCTGACTGACACACAGCTCATGTGGCTCATGCCCAGCACACAGAGCTGGGAGGAGAAGAGGGCAAGGGGGACATTTGGAGTGTTTGTCTTCCCCAGGCACTCGTGATGGAGCTCTGCTCTCCTGAGGAGGGCTGAACACCTGCTGCCAGGGGAATGGAGAATGAATTCCTTGTTTTGTTTTGCTTGCATGCCTGACTTTTGCTTCCCATATTAAACTGCCTTTGTCTCAACCCACAATTTTCTCACTTTTCTCTCACCCCTCACACTGGGCAGTGAGCAAGGGGCTGAGATGTTGGCTGGAATTAAACCACAACACCAGGGAGAGAGGATGTTGTGGGCATGAAATTATTATCCCTAGGATTCTCTCTCCATATCTCAAGCAAGGCATTCTGCATTTTATATACTGCATCAATCCTATCTAATGCTTTAAACTTCTCTTTCCAATAGCTAAATTATTTTTTAAATCTTGTAATTTACTCATTTGAGGAAACTCTCTTTTCTCTGGAGAAATTATTCCATCGTTCTGCTCAGTAAGGAAGAAATTAAACATGATCACATTAATTATGGTTCCTCATTTAACATAAAGCTGTGATCAAATGGTTTTTATGTCTAAACAGTCATGGCAGTGGTACTAAAAATTGTGGCATTAAAGGCTTGCACTTTAGTTCAAAATGTTTGAATTATACATCTCAGAAGAAACTGATACCACATTGAGAGAGGTACAACTTTATTTTCAAGCAGAAACATGAAGGTGCAAAACACTTTAAAAAGAAACATACTTTTGCTTTAATTTCGAGGAAGATCTGAAATAATAAATATATTTTTACAATAATATAAAATACCAGGGTTTTTTGCTTAGATTTAAGCCAAGGTGCCTTATTTTGAAAGGAAGGGCCAGGCTGGGCATCTTCGGACAAAGCCCATGACACAAAAATATGTCAAGGACATGAAGTCTGCAAAGCAGAACTGGAATTTGTCACTTTTGGCAAGTCTGGACTCACTGGTGGGGACTGCTGGTATCTGTGGCTCTAAAGTCAGCCTCAGGTCTGAGGACTCATTTCCTGAGCCAGAAAACCCAGGAGCATTTCTGTCTGCATTTCAGGAAAACACTTCCTTCAATTGAGGAGCCAGAGCTGCTCAGACAGCCGCCTACAAGGAAGGAAAATAGGAAATGGTCAGTGGGGCTGCTCAGAACGAGCCATGGAGGGCTCCTTCAATGGGAAACACCAAATTGCTATTTTGGGTTCAAAATCACAACAACAGTGTTTGGAGGGGTGATTTTTTGGGTTGTTTTTTGATATCTACTTCTTGCAGAGCAGGGACATTCCCATGTGAACCAGCCCCACTTCCCACGTGGCTCTGTAGCTCAGTCTCTGCTGCCAGGCCGTGCAGAGGGGTGTTGGAGAGCACTTGAAAGTTAAAGATCTCCTTGAAACAGTCACCATCTACTTAACCCCTCCCCATAAAGCCCAGAGCTTGAGATAAAATCCCCCTGTGAGCCCTGCTTCCCAGAGTGTGAGGGTGCACTTTGTCACCTGATAAAATCAATTGTCGATGGCTGCTGGCTCCTGTGGCTGAAGTGATACTGCTTGTAAAACTTCCATCCACAGCTCCTAAACTCACAATTAAAAACACATTTCCAAGCTCTCTGTATGACACAGAGCACAAACAGTACTTGTACCTATTTCAAATCCCAGCATGTAAAATTGCAGAGTGGTTTGAAGGTGATATAATGTTATAAAGTGCATTTTGAGCTGGGTAAACACACTCAAGGGGTTTATGGTTCCTGGGAATTGTCATCTCTGCTGCCTAGGGAATCTGCTGTGTGGTGAAAAACAGCATTCACAAAGATTTCTAGCATGCATTCAAGAGACTGAGCTCAGGGGGAGTATAAATATGAGTTATTCCCTCCATTTTTGCATCATTATAAAAGCTGTTTTCACACAGTGCCCAGACAAATGGATCTGGGCAGCAAGGGGCAGAAGCAGTCTCCTGTGAAGAGAACCTGTGGTAAAAGGCATGGATGTGCCAGTTTTCCAGCATGGGGCAAGCCAAGCCCTCAGGAGCTGGGGAATCATCCCTGGCAGCCCGGATTCAGGGCAGTCCCTGTGGAAGGAGGCCTGAGCAAAGCTCTCCTGGATCACATATGTTGGGTGTCCCTGACCTCTCCCAGGCATGAACCTGAATCATGTACCCAGCACAAAAAGCTCTGTATCCTCCTAGTTCTTCTCTCCCTAGAAAAACTTCACAAATTCCCAAAAGTGCCCAACTGCATCTTCTTCCCCTGTTGGCACTGCAGCACCAGCTGTGCTGCTGCCAAGGCACATTGTTGTGGCACAGGAGGGCAATGCTGGGCACAAATCACCAGGCTGGGCACAGCCCACCATAGGTGTGAGTGATTTGTGCTCCCTGGTCAGTGTGTGTGTGGTGCCAGGGCCAGCAGCTCCTGTTAAGCCAAAATAGTTTCATCCAGACTCAGTCATTAACTTTCCTTGATAAACATAAAGGTTTGTTGGATCAAAGGTTCCTCCAGCCTGGTCCTGGAAGTGACCTCCAGGAGAAGTTGAGGGGGAAGTGCAGGAATAGGAGCAGTGTGGTGTGTGTGTAAAACACACAGGGGATGGTAAATCAGCCCAGCTGCTCAGTGCTACACAGCCAGGGAAATCAGGAGCACAGTGCTCCTGGAGTCCTGGCATGGATCCATCCCAGAACCCTGTCTCTGACACGTGTGACAGGACAGGTTCAAGTATCCAAATCACAGAGCTCAGCAGGGATGATGAGTTTGGAGCAGCACCCCCACGCTGGGCTGAGCATCACGGAGTGCTGGGCTGGGGATGTTGCCGAGCCTGCAGCTGTGCCAGCCCCGAGTTGTGCCCAGCAGAGCCGGGCTGGGAGGGGACACAGCGAGCCCGGCTCTGCTCCTGCTCTGCCGGGGCTTTGCTGCAGCTCCCGGGGCAGGGACAGCAGCAGGGTCCCTTTGGAGGGGGCTCCGGTGGATGTGCCCGAGCACAGCCCGGCTCAGCTCTTCCCGTTCCCAGGCAGGGGACACTCCCGGGCTGGATATCAAAGGCCTCCTGTGAACCACGTCAGCCAAAAAGCATAAATAAACCCTCCAGAAGAGTCACAGCAGTTCCCACAAGAAGAAGTTAGCAGCGGTTAACAAAGGATAAAAGCAAATAAGCGAGCCGCCAGTTCCTTCCATCAGCACCACCCTGGAGCAGGAGGGTGTCCATCACTGCTGGAATCAAAGCCTTCCTCCCCATTGTTCCCTCGGCAGCCAGGACAGCCCGTGGCCCTCTGCCACAGCAGAGCTGGATGAAAGGAGCCCGGAGCCCCCTCCAAAGGGACCCTGCTGCTGTCCCTGCCCCGGGAGCTGCAGCAAAGCCCCGGCAGAGCAGGAGCAGAGCCGGGCTCGCTGTGTCCCCTCCCAGCCCGGCTCTGCTGGGCACAGCTCAGGGCTGGCACAGCTGCAGGCTCGGCAACATCCCCAGCCCAGCACTCCGTGATGCTCAGCCCAGCGTGGGGGTGCTGCTCCAAACTCATCATCCCTGCTGAGCTCTGTGATTTGGATACTTGAACCTGTCCTGTCACACGTGTCAGAGACAGGGTTCTGGGATGGATCCATGCCAGGACTCCAGGAGCACTGTGCTCCTGATTCCCTGGCTGTGTAGCACTGAGCAGCTGGGCTGATTTACCATCCCCTGTGTGTTTTACACACACACCACACTGCTCCTATTCCTGTATTTCCCCCTCAACTTCTCCTGGAGGTCACTTCCAGGACCAGGCTGGAGGAGCCTTTGATCTGACAAACCTTTATGTTTATCAAGGGAAGTTAATGACTGAGTCTGGATGAAACTATTTTGACTTAATCACCTTTATTTGTCCTGTCTATATGGAGAGTTTGGCCACACTGCAGCCTGAGTTCTGCTGCTCTGCTCATCTGCCTTTGCAAGGATGCAAATCTCTGCCTCATCCACAGGGAACTTGCTCCATCAATGACAGCACTTGTAACAACCAAGCAGAAAGTAGTTCTTGAATAGGGAAGTAAAAACTCTCCTCACCATTACCAGCAAAAGCAAGGTTGGCTATCATGGACTATCTTTCAGGGAGACTCAGATCCTAAATGGGGCTTTTCATGAGAAATCCACTTAGTATTCCTCTAAAATTCCAGGAGGGTGAAATCCCCCACTCCTTCATCTCATTAAGGATGAAAGAATGCCAGGTATGTGGCAGGAATCTGGGGTGAGAGGAGGAGTGGGGTATATTTTAACCAAGTTGTAGAGTGGGAAAAATAAACTGATCTAAGGATGAGGATATGAAATATCCTGAGAATATTGCTGAGAAGCAATGTCAGCCAGGAGAAATGTGCTAATGCACAAGGAACACAAAACTGAGCTTAAGGGTGACATGTCATTGTGGATCTGCACAAGAAAGCACTTTGGGACCCTCTCAAGGCATTTTGCCTCTGGAGCTGTGAGAGTTTATCAGTTGATGGCTTCTAGATCAGGTGGATTTATCTAATTGTAGCAGACAAAACGCTGAAAGGCAGCTGGTGCTCAAGGTGAGGGGATGACAGAGAGTTCTGTGTACTACAGGGGACTTCTGGTCATTCTAGCAGGCACTGAGTTATTTCTAAAATTTGTGGGGAAGCCCTGTAAAGCCCTCAAAGCAGAGCAGGACGATCAGACTAACAGGACTGTTCCTCATCTGGATGCAGTGGGGCTGCTGCTCAGGTGCAGAAACAAGTGTCAATGAGGCAGGATAGCTTGACCCATTACTATTCTCCTTTGAAGGGAATGAAAACACCCTGAAGAAAAAGAACATCAAAATGTTTAGTGGAAAGATAAAAAAAAAAAACACAAAAAAACCCACAAAAACCAAAAACTGTTTTCACAGACTGGAACTTGCTACCAAGCAAGCTCAGAAAAGGCAGTGAGTTCCCAGCCTCCAAGCTTGTACAGGACATTTCCACACTTGGCATAAGGAGCCATTTAGGAGCATGGAGTACACTCCAGGAAGAGCTGCAGAAACAGGATGATCATTTAGAGAAGAGGAAAATCAGGCTCTGCTGCAGCCAACAGCCTCCCAGCCCATCAGGGCACTCAGGAAAGTGTCACCACAGCAGCTTTGGAGGCTGCAGGTTGCCATCATCCCTCAAGCCTTCTCCCACTCACAGGTCCACCATACATCCTTGCCCTTCACCTAAATAAGGAAGGCATCCAATGTCCCATGGCCTCCCTGCTATCCAATACTCTACCAGCCACTGTATTCCCAAAAAGCTCAAACAAGAGGAGCTCTCCAAAGCTGGAATTCACTTGACATAGGTTTGAACAAAGCCACACTTTTTCCTTGCATGCTATGATGCTCATTTGTCCAGCCAGACCTGCCACAAGCTTCCCTGGGGATGAGCTTCCTCCTGATGTAACAGCCTGACTCCTGGAAGTGCAGGAACTTGGATGACTTCACAGAACATCACTGACAACATAAAAATGCTTTTCCCATCAGCATTGCATATTTACCTCCTGTCAGATGAAGGGAGAAGCTGTTTCATACTATCCCTCAGTCCTGAAATAATTTAAAAGCTAAAAAAATACTGTTCTGACTAAACCCAGGGATTTTAAGAGCATAAAAATTTCTCAGTCAGACCATAAATCCAGCTTGCTTCGTACTCTGATAGTGGGGAACAACAATTGCTTAAAAATAAAAGCATACCTGCACAGAGTGGTTCTCACCACACTTGAGACTTCTGCTGGCTTCAGGATATGAGTGGTTGAAAGATTTTTCCACTTGGCACACTGCGCATTGAGCACAGATGGACCAAGTCTCCATGATTTTACTTGACCTCCCTCCTTCCCCAGAGGAGTTGTGCACTCTGTGAAATCCTCAGCCAGCTACACTCTCAGGTTGCTCTGCTGAGACACAGAACTGAGGGCAGAGCAACAGCTGTGAATTGTCATGAGCAAACATTGCTGTGAGCTGGATCCATGAAAATGGTTCTTTCATCACAGACTCTGTGGCATTAGAAAATGGGAACCAAGGTCACTGCTCGAAAAGAGAAAAAAAGATCCATAAGGGTGTGAAAAAAGCAATAGAACTTAAAACTAAACAACAAAAAAATCCCTTGAAACTGACACTTTGCTAATATGAGGTCTGAGATCATGTGAACAAGGAGGGGGAAAAGGTGTTTGTCAACTACATACAGGAAACTCAGTGCCTGAAAAGGAATGAAAAACTCTTGGCAAGCCATGCTCAGGGTCTGAGCCATTTAAAGCCCAGTTGTGTTGCAGCTGATGCTCAGGGAGCGCTCGCTGCCTGCACAGAGCAGTGGGAGTGAGCAATGGGAATCAGCACAGCTGCTCTGTGCCTGGCGTTTGGAATCATTGCATGGAAATCCCACCATCTGACTTTGGGGATAATGTTAAATCCATTACAGCATTCTCCTCTCCCCTGCTCATCCCACACAAGCTTCAAAACTTGTGGTTTATGACTGACTGCCAGAGGATCACTGTAGGCTGTCTCTGGAGGGATAATCCTAAATTTTAAGTGACAATTCACGGGCATCTTCTCTTTCTTCTGAGATGCTGTCTTACACAGCACATTAAGTATTCCAGAGATTAATAACTGGAGCAGAGAGTTCTAATCTTGGTGTTCTAGCAGAGATTTAGCAAAGAACATGTTTGAAGTTGCTGTGGCACAGGAAGCATAAGAAGCCTTGAAGCCCCAAAGCGAGGCTCGTCGGCAGCTCCAGAGGAAATCTGGGACATGGGACACGTGATGGAGGCTCAGTCTCCAGGGCTGCTCACTGACGTGGTGTTTCCACCCAGAGCAGATCTTAGGGACCCTGTGAAAGGTGGGACCCAGTTTGAGCTCTCCTTTAAATAGACCAAACTCAGCACTGCTGTGAAAGTGTACTTTCGTATTCTTTGACCTGAAATAGGGCATAACTGAATTGTATAACCAGGTTACATGTTGCTTTGAACTTAATTTACCGAGGACCAAATGGGAACCACTTGACCATCTGAGACCTGGCAATTGCCCTGGGAGAGCTTGGAGGATACCTGCCAGGATAAGCACAGCAATGATTCTGAGGCTGCTGGCACAGCAGCTCACTCAACAGCAGCCCTGCCATCACTTGCCAAAGGCCCTCAGAGCAGCACTTGGAGATTCCTGTCTACAGCAGGATTATTATTCCTCCTACTGCTCCTCACACAACCAAAATCTCATTAAAAAGAGGCCTAGCAGGTGTCTTTTGGCCTGTTCCCCTCTCAGGGTGCATAAACCAATGACAGGAGACAGCCCAAGCCCCTTCTAGGTTTGGAGAGCCCTGTGCCACTTACATGGAAAACAACCAAATTCTTCTGCACATGAGGATGAGAAAACCCTGCCACAAGTGTCACAGTGGTGAAGCTCCTCAAGGACTCCAACACTACTGTCCAAAATGACACCACTGTGTCCTCCTGCCATCAGCACCACATACTCTTTCCATTTCTCTCCTACCAGCACCAATGCTCAGGTAGCACCACAGCAAATCATTACCAGGGAAGTGAACTGAAATGAGTAAAATTCATCCCATTCTGCAAAGTTCATGCTTTTCATGGTGCTGCTCCAAGCACCTGAATGGCCACCAGCACATGACGAGCAGCCTGTGACAGTGATCACCTTGTCCAAGTTCATCAGTCACTCTGGCTACTGTGGCACAAACAAATTAATAGCTAATATTCAAGAGATTACAAAATAAACTTCCTTAAAGCTATTTAAGCAGCTGCTCTGGCACCTCTTTGCAGAACTAGACTGTTCTGCTTCAAATTAATGCAAGAGAAGTGGCTGGCACGATTTGGCCAAAGATTTAGAAGTCACATAATCATGCATTATAGATGCCATTTCAGGCCTTCCTTCTGGAACAGTTCTGTGCACAACACACTGATCTATTTAGCAGGCAACACCAAGTATCAGAATTATTTCCATACCTTGGGTAGTCCCTCTGCCCAAAGTAGCTCAAGATGGGTCAGAAAGGGGTCAAATAGCAATGGGACATCATTTACTCCAGGTCACTGAGATCAGAAAAGACATGTTCAGGTGTAACTTCGCTGGTTTCAGCACAGCACGTTTTTCCACATTCTTTACCACCCACAGAATTCTAATTGTCCTAAAAAGTGCCTCCAGGCAGCCAGGGATAGGATCAATAATCCAAACTTGAGGTCACCTGGGGGCAGGCAGCTCCCTTCTCCTGCCCTGCCCTACAGCCTGTGAGGAGCCGGCAGAGGCCACCAAGACCAGTATCCCCACCTGGGACTGGCCAGTGCTGGGTGCCACAGGAACTGCAACAACCCTTCCCTCACAGGCTCCCTGAAGAACACTCAATGCACAGGTGAGATCTCAATATTTGCCCACTAACTTCTCTTTTTTAGAAAATCATAAATCTCAGTAATACTTTTGAATCCAAAAATCTCATCCTGTGGCAACTAACTTCAGCACAAGCAAGTTTCTCACGTTCTTTGATTTGAATCTGCCAGGTGACAACTTACCTTGATGCTCTGCAGCCCTTGGGGACATCAAATCACCACCTCTACACCTTCTTTATTTCAGTTACAGTCTGGATATTTTCCCTATCACCTTGCCTTTTCCAGCTTTTGCCAAAGTGATGGAGCCTCCTTAGGTTTGGGTTCAGCATTCAGTACAGATTATTCTTTTGGGAAAGCAACAAGTTGTTCAGTGTGACAGCTGAATCCCCAGGCAAATTTAAGCTGGAACATATTGTACAGCAGGCCAGAGGCCTGGCTGCAAACCTGTTTTTAAGCAAGGTACAACCAATCAAATCCATCCTCACAGCTCTAAAGAGGTGAAATCACTGAAACACAGAAATTAGTGGTAAAGCAAAAAGCTTTGTTTATTGCTACAACTTTTGATCAAAAAGTCCCATCAGAGTTGCCCTGCTCAGCCAACAGAAGCACTCCAGGGCAGCACAAGGCTTGGCAGTGCCTCTGCACTGTGCTTTACCCAGGGCTGGTTGTGTCTTTATGTGCCCAGCTCTCCAGTTTCAACCACAACATCAGTATCTCTGATATCGATGGAGATATGAAGCACTCACTGGTTATTTGGTGGTGGTTCAGCAGGAAGGAGATGGAACACGAGGCCTCGGGAGGCGGGGCTGAGCTCAGCCCCCCAGTGTCCTGCAGCACGACGTGCCATGTCCCGACAGACGATTGTGCGACGGGCAAGGGGGACACCTGCTGGGCTGCCTGGCTCGGTACAGCCCAGCTGCGAGAAAAGCCACGCACAACCAGGACATTTTATTACATTTTAAAAAGCTGTAAAACATACACTCTCCAAAACCCCTGAGCCTTTCTATGACAGTCTCTAAGAGGGAGTTTTCCTCTCCAGGAGCTGCTATGTGTGAGCAGCACTGAGCACTCTGGCCGGGCCAGCGTGTCCCATCCTCTTTGGCCAAGCACCTGGACGGGATCTCAGTGCTCCCAGCAGCCGGCGAGGCTCCGCCCTGCTGCACACCAGGAACTCTTCCCTGCAGCGCTGCGGGTGCCAAGGACAGGGCTATGCCTGCTCGCTGGGGTTCCCTGTGCCCGAGGCTCTGCTGGGAGCCTCTGCTGCCCGTGGGGCCTGCTTGGGAAGGCGGATGGGCACATAGACATTGGAAGCACAGTGTTCCTTGAGGTATTCCCCTCCTTTCTCCTCGTAGTCCTTCCTGCTTATCCAGCCTTCCTCACGGTTCATGTACTCCAGTGCCCAGTCCCTAGCCCCATACCAGGCATCCAAGACAGGACTGGAAGCAAGGTGAACCTGGATGAGAGGAAAACACAACAACAATGTCAATTCAGCACAGGAAAGGGAAGCCCTTTTTACCCTATATATACAACGGTATGAGACAGACAACTGAATTTCAGAAATTGGAGCTGATTACTCAGTGTCTCTCAGAAAGAGTAATGTTAGAAATGGGTTCAAGTGTGTTTTCACCTTGTTATCAATTCCTAAGCAATCAAATTTCCAGCCAAACATGCTTTTGCGTGCATGGTCCTTTAGCAGAACCAGACTTTTCTTTTCCCTACTAACTACACTGTCTTCAACTGAATCTCTGCTTAACCTGCACCTTCTCAGGTCAAAAAGCTGTTTGCAGAGTTTTGCCTTAAACCCTCTCCATGCCCATGCTCTAAGTACCCCTGCTCTGCACCTCACCTGATTACATCTGAACACAGAAGAACAGGCTGTTCAATAAACATCATGGCAGTACACACACCTGAAAGGATGATTGGAATGGCCTCATTTCCAGGAGCTCCTTCTGGACTCTGGCTTTCAGTCCAGGGTACATCGTATTTCCACCAGTGAGGAAAACATTCTGGACAAGGATAGCCTGTTGTTCCTTTGAATACCTGCGAAGAACAAGAACAGCTTCAGCCTTTCTCAAGGACATCTGCCCTATGAACTGGCACAGCTGTGGGGAACATTGATACCTTGTCCCAGGATTCACTTTGAGAAACTTCATTTTTCTAGCATGAAAAGCTTTGTTTTCTGGATATTAAGGGGGTGGCAGAAAAAAATCCTGAAACACTCAGTACCCCATAAATCAACAACTGGATTTCTTTCTCAGGCTGGAATTCTTATCTTTCAAAAAATGTGATCTCCTATGTTCATACAGTTCAGGGGTGACATTTCAGTAATGCTAATTTGTCTGGAAAAGTTCAGCAGGTGTGCCTGTATCTTAACTTTAAAATTTTGATCTCTCAAAACCAGAGACTGCCAGCTCACTGTTGCAAGTGTTTGTTGTTTCTCTCAATAATGAAATGGACCAGGGATCTCTAAAGCAGGGTCTATGCAAAACAATCCAGTGGGGTGCAGTAAAATAAATTGATAAATACATTTAAATAGTGTTTATTTCACCTTTATCTCATTTTTTAATTCCTATTTTTGTCTATGTTTTAAAACATTCATAATACATTAGTTTACTAGTAGCTGTAATTTACAAATATACATTTTTTGGAGGTGTGTGCTCAAAAATTTTCCATTGATGGGGTTACTGATCAAAAAACTTTGTAGACTCACTGACTTAAAACAAGCAGAGTTACATGTGGTTTCCAGGAAGACGTGTAACTTGCAATGCTCAACCCCACCAAAAAGAACTATTCAACATATTTTCTCAAATTATTGCTAAATCTCTAGCATGTCAAAAGCTGGTATCAACTGAAGAATAGCTTTTCTGAAGTAAATAGTTCTGTAAACTCACCTCTCAAGGACGTATTGCATGGTTTCTGCTATACCAGCCTGGTCCTCTCCTATCAGGGAGGGCTGGAAGACAATCTCTGGAGCCCTGATTCTTTCAGTGCCAAGGAAAAGCTGGTGGTACTCTGCCAGGTTAAACACGGGCTTTAAAAACATTGAGAAGTAGTGGGGAATTGTGTTAAAGAACAGTAATATTCTAGAACAAGCAACATTTCCAAACAATTCTGTACAAAAACCAAGATGGTAATGATCCCACAGAGAAACAGCAATATGCTAAAGGTTCCAAAAGGTCAGGGGAAGCTGAATGTTTCTGATCTTTTATTCTGCTTGGAGCCACTTAATTCTAAGGCCCAACCTCACAACTTGAAAGCTGTGTCCACTGGGATATCAGGCTATGGATCACAGACAAAAACACTTGAGCAGAACTTTTTTCAATAACACAGCACTGCTACACCAGGTACTGCCTGCAGAGTGAGCCAAGAGGGAATTCTCTTCCTAAACCACCAGCTAAGATTGCCAGGATTTCTCTCTCAATGTCCTGTTCAGATAGTTTCAGCATCTCTTCCAAGAGCAGGCAAACAATGTTTGCATGAGGAGAAATGTCAGCAGACTGGCTGGACAACTGGGATGCAAAGCCCTGGCACGAGGTGTAAATATAGAAACCAAACCTGCACTGCAGCAACAGGCTTCTCAACTTCAGGCTGCTCCTCAGCAAATAAAGGCTCAAACTCATTAATACTTTCCACATCCTCCAGGGACTGTTCACTGCCCATTGGATCCAAGTCAGGAGTCTGGAAACAGAGCAAGTATGTTATGGTAGGTTAGCTCAGGTGTGATTTCAATTCTGGTGACATGGCAGGAAAACTCAAGTTTCCCCAAATCTCAACTCTTTAACATGCCTGAAAGCATAAATGCCCAGGAAACAGAAATACAGACATTCATGCAAAGCATGAATCAAAACAAAACAAAAATCAAACACTTCCAATAAATTTATCCCAATGCCAGCTCAGAAATCCAGACCTCAGTCACCAGGCTGACTGCCAGGATCCCAGGCAGCCATGTCCTAAGCATAACAGTATATTAAAACTTAGTAAAATAGCTTTTTATACTGTTTAAAACCTGGTGCCCTCTCAGCATCTCTAATTGCTCTATAATTACCATTAAATTCCCTATTTTACTTGTGTGGGACTGGAAAACAAATATTTGCTAGCTACAAAGCCACCACACAATTTTTGAGAGTTTCAACTGTCTACTATTTGCTCACAGGATGCATCAAATCCCCTTTTATTTTACACAGACCTGAAGCTCTTTCCTAATGAAAAGCATCACTCAAAATCCTACAAGACTCCTGCTGTGAGGTAGGAGCAGCTTTTAAAGTATCATCATTTTTTGTGTTACAATGTTACCTCTGGGATTTTGTTGCTAAATATTTGTTTTGGCTATTTTAAACTTGAAACATTTGTTGCAATGCCAGGTGAGTTAAAATTACAAATTCAAACATTCTTAAATATCTATTTTATATCTACTAAACCGAATTGAATGCTCAAACTGAAGTTTAGAAGTGTTCATTGTTACAGAAAAAAATGTAGTCTGGTGAAGTCCTGTTAAATGCATTTCTTTTAATAACTTATAAAAAAATGAAAAAGACAAAACCAGAAATATACACAGAACTCAGCTGAACACCTGGTCTTACAAAGGGATTTTGTGATAATTCTAAGTGCACTCTCAAGGCACAGACCAAATAACAAAGCTTGTGGATTCATTCTGAGGTCTGAGATTGCACCTAACAAAGAGCAGGGGTGTGGGAGATGTTGAAATTTAGGCAGAGTCATTGAGAAAAATCACAGGTAACTGCTAATCTTCCCATTCTCTTATTTCTAGAACATCTTCTTTTGACAGAAGGCAGAAAGGTTCTTCACCACAATGATAAGCCCATCATCTCCCTGAATTTTACTGAAGCACAATCATTCTGATTCTTGCACTGATAATCACACTCAAAAGCTCATCCAGTTCCACCCACTGCCATGGGCAGGGACACCTTCCACTGGCCCAGCTTGCTCCAAGCTGGCCTTGAACACTTCCAGGGATGGGCTAGCCACAGCTTCTCTGGGCAACCTAAATAAGAATCTCTCCTCTCTGCTTCAATTTTCAGTTTTTTTCTCTACCTTTTCCCTGAACAGAAGCTGCTAAAGCTAAAAAAGCCCTGTCTTATGTGACCTGGAAGTCAATTAAAAGCACATGCACAACCAGCCTTAGAGCACCTCTTGGCAGCAGCTGCTGTGTGCTGGGCCTGTGTTAGTGTGGCAAAGCAGACAAGGAACTTCTCATCTTCAAGACAATTCCAACACCCAAGTGTAGTAATTAATCCTTCATTAAGGAACCAAAACAGACCATGCTGCTTAAATGCACCAAAAACAGACAGCTACAATGAAGGCAGGGTTGGTTGTTTACCATAAAGTTCTCTGCACCTGAAGGGGGAGAACAGAAAGGAAAACAAATACTGTTTTTAACAAAAAGATTGATGGGTTCCTCTGTATCTTTAATAGAAGGCTAATGATGATTAAGGATGGTTGTCTCAGGACATTCTCTCTGAAAAGAGAGAAGCAGTTGCCAACTTAATAATGACTTGCAGTGTGCTAAAGAAAAAGCTTAGTTCATCAATGGAAGTCTGAAGGGACACATTTTTCAAGCACAGAAGTTTAATTCCTTCAGAGGTAGAATGAGGATTAACTTGGTGAGAACATCCTACCTCTGGCTTGCTGTCCACAACATCTACTTCAATATTGACTTCTGACTGCAGGATTTTCTGCTTCGTTTGTTCAACAGACAGACTCAATTTGTTGATGTAAGACTGAAGTTCTTCTGCAGAGTCCATGTTCAGCTCCACCAAAGCTTTGTGGAACTGATCCATCTGACCATCTTCTAAAAGTTCCTGTGGACAGATCAGAGGTAGCTGTGATGAACAAGACAGGGCAATCACAGCAGTCAGCAGTGATGTTCAGACACTCTGCTTGCATGACTAGAGACTATGATGTGCACATATTTGAAGTATTTCCCAGAAGTGCTGTTCAGAGACTGAAAACATCCCCTGCATCAATAATCTCTGTTATCTCACAAGTAACCTTGGCAAGCTCCTATCAGAGAACACCCACGACAGTCACAGCTTCTTTACCATGATGTGTGACCTTCTGATAAGGCTCTGAGGGCAGCCTGCTGTCCTCCCAAGATCCCACACTGAAACTCTGCCTTCATTACCTGCACATACAGCAACCTGTCCAGCCTCTCCTGGTCCAGCTGCAGCTTCTCCTCCCGACGCCGCGCATTGAGCTCCTGAAGCCGCCGCAGCTGCTGCTGCCTTTTCTCCTGCTTCTCCTCGGATGCCACAGTGCTGCCCAGCAGCTTGTTGGAGAAAGGCAGCTGCATCTTGTGCACATTGTTCTCGTAGTACTCTGGGCACCGCCACTTCTGCAGCTCTGGGAATTTGGAAAGCAAAGTGACTTTATGTTCTGGCAGCCCAAAACAACGATTTGCATGTTGTGCGCACCCCGCGTGAAGGATGAAAGGTGAGGAAAGAAGGCAAAAACAGTGCAAGCACAGAATTTTGTCACCTCTTGGCAGCTGTTCCCAAGCTTGGCTGTCCCCTCTGAGCACTGCTTCCAGGTCACACACCCAGTGCAGGCAGCTCTGAGTGCTCTGACCTCCAGGAAACACCGAGTACTACAAAGTGCAAGTGCACACTGAAGTCCCTGCCCAAGGGGAGGGAAAGCTCTCACACATTTCTAAGGAAGGCTCATTCACAAGTGACAAATTAAAAAAAAATAATAAAAATTTCAGGAAGTACTTCAGATGACATTTGCCATGGAAATTTTAAAACTTATTTAATTCACACCAAGTCATGAGAAATGTCCTACGCAACTTTGAAAGCCTTAAAGCAGATACAAAAACACAGAAATTCTAACCAACTTAGGGGTTTTGTTGACGTATAAAGGAAACAGTAAGCTAATTTTAAATTCTTTTCTGCTGAAACCATCACAATTTTTATTCACAGAGAAATTTGAACCAAGACAGATATTTTGTAGTAGTAGTAGTAGTTAAATTTTATTCGTATCTTAATTTTAAATATTAAACCACTGTTAAGCATGAGGCAGGTTACCACAAAGAAAGCAAAACAGAAGTAGAATATTTCTGGAAGAATTCAAGCCAACTTCGAAACAAGGAGTAGAAAGGACACACTAAGTGTGGGTGAGCACTACCTAGTGGTGAATCAGAGCTGGTTTTACCTTCTATGTAGTCGTGGGCGATGTAGCTGTGCTCGTGCAGGATCTCCTCCATGCGGCTCAGCGTGATGGCTGCAAAGTGCCCGGGGTACTTCAGCTGCAGCAGCCGCTGCAGGTACACGGCAGCCTGGCACCCTCCCAGGTTAATGCGCTTGCAGTTCTTGGCATCCAGCCTCCAAAGGAAACAGACACAGCTCAGACTGGGGGAATCCACAGGAAATCAGACAGAGCTGCTTTCTCCTGAATTATTTGATTTCTGTACGTGAATATTCACAGATAAATATTTCATGGTTCAGTTTCCAGAGAATCTAACACACCTGCTTTTCTCAGCAACAGCATAATCACTGCTGTGCTCACTATTTTATTCTGAGAGACTCTGTTCTGCTTTTATAAAAAAACCCCAAATATTTAATAATTTTGGCTACAGCAAGGAGATGTTCTGTTCTAACAAGGAAAGTAATGGGTGGTGGCGCTAAAAATAGTTTTTAACCTAACACTTCATGGTTGGACAAGTGCAAACCTTGAAAATTTGAAGCAGTTACCAGATATAATAAAGCCATCTCTTGCAGTAAGGATTAAAAAAGAGAAAAAAAGTAAAAAGAGAAAGTAGAGCAATATAGCAGAATAACCAGAATGATAAAAGCCACAAGCACTGCAGAAGCCTCATACACAGAGCACTTCAGTTTGTCCCAAAGCTGCTTTAAAACCTAAAGTATGTTTTCTAATGCCCATTTTCACTTGGGGCACATATGCCCTTCTCTCTTTGAAAGTACACATTAAGGCACAATTAGCAACTAAAACACAACTTTTACAAGAGCTGCACTGCTTCTTCAATTCAAAACTCAACAGAACTTAGCAAAACCTGCGGACCTGGTTTTAATTCATCAGTATAAATTAATCAAGAGTTAATAGTGCAGGGCTGGAGGAACGGGTATTTGCATCACTTGAAAAGTCAGTGGCTGCACCAGAGATAAGACACCCAGAACTCACCTTCCTTCTAAGACTGGCAAAATGTGTGTGCACTGGTACCCTGAGGATATCACCAAACCACTGCAGGGCCAGTTCTGCCTTCTGTTGTGATAAAAACTGTACAGGCTGTCCACGCCATAGGACACTTTTGGCACTTGGTAGCATTCGAAGAGGAGCTCAGACATCATTTGCCTTGAGTACAGAGGATTGCAAACTGCTTCTGTCAGAACAATTGGGTGATCCACGCAACCCTGGGAGAGAAAGGGGAAAGAACAGTAACAAAACTATGATGGGAAAATTCAGCATTAGTTATCTCTGCTTCTTCTTTTAAGCATCAGCAAAAAACTCCTCCAAAATGGGCATGAGAAAGCACTTTATGTACAGGGTATTAATCAAGAGTTAAATTATATCTAGTGTTTAAGGGGGTAAAAAAGATGTCAATGTTAATTCAATCAAAGAATAAACTCATAATAGTGGAGGAAAATAGACTTTTAAAGGCATACATAAATTATTAAAAATTTAAATTACCAAAATCTATGCAATGAGGAGGTGAGTGAAAAGCAGTGGAAGTTTAGTTCCACTCTGGTGTTGTCATGCGGGCAAAGGGCTCCACGGTCTGAGAAGCAACTCTCAACACAGCTGGGTATGCAGATGCTCAGTAAACACGAATAATAAGAGCATTACCCAACAGTAACTTTAAGGGAGTACGTTTCCATTAGATACTAAGAAACGATTCCACCCTGTGAGGGTGGTGTGGCACTGGCACAGTTTGCCCAGGGGTGGCTGCCTCATCCCTGGAAGTGTCCAAGGCCAGGCTGCATGGAAATCGGAGCAGCCGGGAGCAGTGGAAGCTGTCCATGCCCATGGCAGGGGGTGGAGCGAGGTCCCTTCCAACACAAACCGTGTCGGGATGGATCCACAGGGGCTCAGTCGCGGCCCGCGGTACCTGCGAGGAGACGCCGAGGCGCTGAAAGACGTGGTCGAAGAGCAGCTCCTGCAGCTCCAGCTGGACGGGCACGTTGCGGTCGAAGGGCGAGCGCAGCAGCCACCGCAGGGGCTCGGGGCTGCCCAGGTCGTTCCCAACCTGGGTCTCTGCGCCGGCCCCGCCGCGGGCCCCGCGGCTCCGCGCCGCCAGCGAGCGGAACCGCAGCAGCGGCTCGGCGGGGACCGAGGGGTCGGGGCAGGCCCATCCCGCCCGCGTCTGGAAGGAGCCATTGTCGATGATGAGCGGCGCCGGCTGCGGGCTCCGCACGGCCGCGCTCGGCGCCAGCACCGGGTCCGGGGCCCAGCGCGCGTCCCGGAACGCGAACACCCGCGCGGGCGCCGCCATGGCGGGCGCGCCTCCGCCCGCGTCCGGCCGGGAACTCGGGCCCGCACAGCGGTTCCGGGGCGCGG
>VXBI01014838.1:1664740-1747116 GCA_013397375.1 Toxostoma redivivum
GGTTCCGGGGCGCGGGGCCTTGAAATAATCGACATTATTTTAAATGATCTTTGTGTGCTTCCAAGCCTACCCAGCAGGAGAGGAGACCTAATCGGTGGGAAAGGAAGCAACCAATACAGCACAGAGTCATAGAATGGGCCTTAAAAGTTCCCATTCTATCCCCCTGCCGTGGGCAGGGACAACTTCCACTGTCCCAGGTTACTCCAAGCCCCAATGTCCAACCTGGCCTTGGACACTTCCAGGGATCCAGGGCCATCCACAGCTGCTCTGGGCACCCTGTGCCAGGGCCTCCCCACCCTCACAGTAAAATAATTTCTTCCTAGCATTGAACCTAAATTTCGCCTCTTTCAATTTGTACCCATTCCCCCTTGTCCTGTCACTACAGCTCCTGAGGAAGAGCCACCACCCAGCTCCCCTGGAGCTCCTTGCACACTGAAAATGTGCCATGAGGTCTCCACACAACCTTCCCTTGTGCAGGCTGAGCAGCCCCAGCTCTCTCAGCCTGTCTCGAGGTGCTCCAGTCCCCTCCTCAGGATTTGTCCCAACAATTCCGCGTCCATCTGGTGTTGGAGACAGCAGAGCTGTGCGCAGTGTGTGAGGTGGGGTCTCACTAGAGCAGGGTAGAGGAGGACAATCATCTACTCCGACCTGCTGGCATCTCTTACAGGATCACTTGGGTTGGAAAATGCTTCTGATACCATCGAGTCCAACTGATGACCTAACACAACCATGTCAACTAGATCAGAGCCTCACCCAGCCCTGGATATTGTCCTTCCTGAAGGGAGGGCCCAGGCCTGGACACAGGACTCGAGGTTACCTCACCAGTGCCCAGCACAGGGCAGGAATCTCCCTCCTGCTCCTGCTGGCCACAGTATTCCTGAGACATTGGCCACTGGCCCCCTGGGCACACTTGGCTCATTGTCAGCACTGCCCACCAGCACTCCCAGGGTGGAGCATGTCAAGGTTTTCTTAGATTGGGATGTTCTTTGATGCAAGACCTTTGTAGGCTTTCAAGCCTAATGAGCAAGAAAAGAGACCTTACCAGTGGAACAGGGAGCAGGATCACCCCTTAGCCAAGGATATCCTGAAGCTAACAAGCTTTAAGGACTCAGCAAATGAAGATGTTTATGTATATCTATCTATATATTGCTAACTTGGAAAAACACTCAAGGTCCATGTGTCCTAGAGCTGAACACGTTCATTACAATACTGAAAAAGACCCTTCCCCTGAGAATGCATAGAAATTGGCTGGGCTGATGACACTTGCATGGAACTTACTAACCAGTCCTAACAGAGAGGCTGTGCTTGGAAAGTCACTAACTCTGAATTTCTGTATATAAGTAAGGCAGGGAAATTCCATGGCTGTGTGCTGGATTTGTGGAATACCTCTGAGCACCCAGGCTGGGGCAGCTCTGAAATAAATAATATCTCTCTCTCGAGTGTGTCATTATTGGCTTGTTGCACACCAGGTAACAAATCCAATTTTGTGGGTATGACCATCAGCCTGGGGCTTGGCTGTACCCCTGCTACCCTTCACATAGGGCACCCCTGCCCTTTAAACTTGGGCTGTGGCTTGTGTGGAGGTAAAACCCCACAGTCCTGGGCTGTGCCCAGGAGGTCACTGACAGCCCAGGCATCTGCCACTCCTGTGCCACCAGCCCCTCTGGACATGCAGGGAATGGGGAGGGCCTTTCCCCTTTATTTCAACCCCCATCTCCTGGGGAGATGGGGTTCCAGGCTGGAATCCATCCTGCCATGGCAACAAGGACATCCCAGGCTGTCTCAGCTCAGTGAGAACCAGCGTGCACTCCAAGGGCTTCCAGTAATGTGAATAAGAGACAAAATCCATCATTAAAATTAAACAGATCACAGCTTCAGCTCCTTTCCATCCTTCTCAGCACTGTAGACAATCTATCAACAGCCTGATTTCCAGAGATGCCTCCAGCCTGCCACCCCCACTGTGTGAAATGGGGACTCAAATATTGAAGCATCCTTGAAGCTCAGGACATTAATGGCTTTTCTCACTTTTTACCCAATGCACAAAGCAGGGCTAATAGCTTTCTTTTATCATGCAAAGGTGTTATTAATGTGAATTAATAAGAATTTGCAGAGTTCATTTAGATCTTGGGATTAAAAGACTCATTTCAAGGGGCTGTTACTACATAAACACACGCTCACAAGCAAGAACATTAAATGCAGGCAATCATTTGTAATGTGCATTTACATCACTGCTCTCTTCTCCTGAGAGCTACACAAGCAATTAATCTAGCCAAACAACCCACTGTAAGGTAAGCAGTAGATTATGGCTTTATTTTATTGAAGGAGAAACACACAGCACGATGAATATCAAGTTATCAAGTCCCATATCTGGCTCCTTCTTTGATCACTTTACTTTGAATTCCTTTGAATTCCTTCTTTGAATTCCTTACTCTTAAGCAATACTTTTATCGACACTCATCCTATGAAATGTGCTAGTTGCCTTTCTTGGAGGGAAGAGAGACAGAAGGACAATTAAAATATAAAGGTTTATTTCCCTAAAGGATTAACTAATAGATGAGGCTATACAGAGTAGGCTAAAAATAGATTCTATATGGGACATACTCGTGCTCTACACTGGGTAAGAACATGAGAGAAGTATCTTGTACTGTTCATCCTCTACACCTCCCTGGAGGGTTGAATCTGTTTTATTCTCAAGGGCAACCTTGGCTACTCAGTCTCAAAGTGGCCAAAGCACTTGCTTGCCTCCCCTATATCCAAAGACAAGAACTATAACTACAGTTTTAACATAAACCTCAAAAGCTTCCTAACTTGTATTTATCCTTTAAATAGCAGCTGAAGAAAACATCTGATTTGATTGGCCTAAGTTGTTCTTATCCCCTGTTAATCCCTGTTGCTCCCTCCCCAGCCCGGGGCTGTCCCCTTTGCTGATTTATCACTCCTGTTCTTGTGATCCCCAGCGCTGCAATGAGAGTTATTAAAAGGTGGTTAGAAAGGGGAGCAGCCGGGCTGTTCTAAACTTAGCATAACCCAAAGCAAGCCATGAGGTATCCCCTGGTTCCTCTGGTGAACGAGCTGACCTTTCCTCTGCTTTTCTTCTGGTTCTGTTTGCCGTTTGTAATGCTGCTGATCATCGCCATTATCTGGCTACAGGTGCTGCTCAATGAAGGTAAGTTCAGCAGCTGATCAGGTAAAATGCTGCTGCACGAAGTTAGCTTCCTTTCCAAAGCACCCTGCTGCCTATTTTTAGGTTAATGCCACCTGTCACAGGAGGAGGCTAAAGGTTTGTTAGTACTGCTGGTAGCATATAGAAAAATCAAACAACTTATTATGCTTTTCTGTTAAAAATGCTTATGAGACAACCAAGCTGCTACTTACCCTTCTTACACTCTCCCTTTTACTCAGCAGTAATTTAAGAAAGACAAAGGACAAGTAATTTTTATAGGTTTCTATTTCAAAAATCCCCCAGAAAGCAAGCCTAATCCTCTAATTCTGTACACTTTCAATTCTGGCCTCATAGTTCTCTTGCACCTCTCCTTTTTGGGAGGGTGTGGAGGGTTTTATTGGGGGAGCTGGTAAGGAATTCTTTTATGCTGAGACTGATAGAAAGTTTTGAAGGGAGCAAGACATGCACTTTCATTTATTTATGTATTTTTCCAGGTTTTTTTTTCCAATCTATCCCTGATTCTTTTTTCTACCATGTCAGCAATCAATAATAGGCTTTGGTTTAGACTAATAATAAGCTGCTTGTTGCACTCATGAGGATAAAGCCTTGCTACTGTGCTCTAATGCTGGAGAAAAAAAAATCTAATCCCAATTGAAAAAGTTCAAAATCAGTGACAAAATATCTATTTTACATAGCTGTGTCACATCCTTCCACTGCAGTTGAGTGCTCGGGTTTTGTCTGGACAGGGTAATTCTCTTGATGCTTTGAAGGAGATTTTTCAGGTTATTCTTGCTACATTTACATTCACAATTTCTGGCCCTGTAGTGACTGCCGTTAGCATCAGGCCTCCAACTGTTTCCACAAGTGCTCTAAATTACATTTTTACCAGTAAGACTAGACATGTTACTAAATTTTTACATACCAGTATATTTACAGAATAAGAACATTAAAGCTTTCCTTGGTTATAAAAGTAATCTTTTTAATAACTTCCTAACTAATTCAGTCATATCTAATTCTTTTATGATAGTTTACAGCAAGCACAAGTAAAAAGGTAGTTTCAGCTCCTCCTTTAATATAATTGCTGATTAAGAGCTAATTAGTTAAAATTAAACACTTGTAAAGGCCTTTGATTGTCTAGTTTGGTTTGAAAATCCTTTATTTCAGCTGGAAAAAGTTCAGAAAAAACTTGTCCAACTCTTAGATGGAATGTGCGAGTCTTGCAGCTGCAGGGAAAAAGTCACATACGGGTGTTTTACATGTTCTTTTTAAACCTTCTTCTAGCACAGATGCCCAGCACAGAAAAGATTAAGGAAGAATCTCCTGATGAGCCTGATTCTGACTCTGAAGATGAACTAACAGAGGAAGAAAACCAGAGTGATGCATCCAGCACAGAGATGCAAGAGGAGTCACAATCCAGTGGAACTGTGGGAAGACTGAGGCCCAAGCCTGCTTATCTGAGCTCAAATCCAAAAAGCCAAAAGCAAAGTCTTCTTGCTGTGACCTCAAACAGCTGGTCCCAGAGGCAAAAGATAAGGTATTCCCATGCTGAAAAGAGCATTTTCTATAACATCCTGATGGTGAGTAGTGGGACCAGGCTGCTTCCTTGCACATCTACTGCTTTTGTGCCTCAGCTCTGATTCTTTTCACCTCTGCCTGACTCAGAGGTCTCTTGGGCAAGACAAAGCTTCAAGATTGGTTTCTGCCTGGTTAATAACTAACAGGAGGTTTTATTTTCTACCTTCCCTATTTGTGATGACTCCTGTTGTAGACGAGGTAAAGGTAACACAGAATTGTGCAGAATGGCTATCATGAATATGTGTGTGTATATGTATATTTTAAAAGTCCTTGAGAACTGCATTTAAAATGGTAAAATTTGCTACTTATTCCTCTAAGATAAGAAGTTTAACTCAACCTTGTGTAGAAACTCTCTTGGTATTTATGGCTGATATTGCATACTTTTAAAAGTTGCTTCAGATTTCTTACAGTGGAGCATGTGACTGAAAATAAGATGTATTTCACTTGCTCAATAAGAACTGAGGCCAGAAGTCTCTTTGCAAACACAGCAACCCTAATCCTTTTAGGCTTTACACAAATCCCAAAAGATAAATTTCAAGCAGTGGAAGAGCTTCATGTCTCATGTGTCTTCTCTTTCCCTGTGCCTTGACTGTCTGTTCCTTTGCAGAAGGGGCTCACAAGGGAAAGCTGTTCTGTGCCTCCACTGTCACTATTCCCAGTCCTGTCTGCTCAGTTACATTGCTGGGATTTTTGAATTGCAGCAACTGAGGTACTCGCTCACATTTCCTTCCACCAGTTCAGCTGGAGTGCTAACCTTGGTTAGGCTGGACTGGAATCAGCTTAAACTGCTGCAGTTATTTGACTAACACACCCTGAAGCTGAGCTTTAGCATGGCATCAGCAATACCTCAGTTGAAAACATTTTTAAGACCATTAACACCACCAAGGTGGTACAAAATCAGTGTAGTAACAATTAATTTAACATTCATTAATTTCCTAGTTTTGCAGAAGCTAACAGTTCTAACAATGAGCTTGGTCTTGTCTAAGGTACCATTTGATATTCCTAGAATTCCTCATATCTGCAACTATCAACTTGAGCACAGCAGCTTGAGCTTGTCTCTTGCAGGACATAACATTTATTGGTTGTGTTGGGTGGGTGAGGGAAGGGAACAAGCACTGGGCAAGGTTTCAAATCCTGTATATCCTGCTGAAAATGGAACCTCTTCCAAAGATGTCATTGCAGTGACAATTCTGTCCTTCCTTTTCTTCCCCAGCTGTTGTTCTCCTTGCTTTCTTCTCTCACCTGGAATTTTGGCTGCCTGTTGCTCCAGACCTTTAACATCCTGAGGACTCTACTGCTGCCATCCTATCTGGTTACCTACGTGGCTCAGCTGTTTGCTTTGCTGGGTGAAAAAGCTGGAAGAATCCTGGGCTCCCTGAGGCTGGAGAGCAGAGGATTGTTGCTTTCAGTCCTGGGGAGGAAACTGCAGCTGAGTCAAGCTCAGAGAACCGCCTCAGGATGAAAATACAGCAAGGAGTCCCATGGCAATCCAGGTCAGCATTGGTGACAGCTACTTCAGCATGGCAGAGGGAGGGAAATTCTCTGAAAATGAAACCCACTCAAGACTAACTCAGCACCTACTCAGCTCACTACAGCTGCTTTCAGAGTGTTGACTGCCTAAATGTGAAATGGATGACAGCAGCCAATTTCTTGTCCACTCTGCTCCCCTCTCCCACCTCAGAGGGATAAACTCCTTTTTTATAAGGACCAAACACTCCACCAGCACCAGTGATAGTTTCTACTCACCAACACTAATCTTTGATTTCAAATAAATAAGATCAAGGCAATCTCTCTCTGTAGTAGTTCTTACTGGATTTTAAGTGCAATACAGCCATAAGGATTATTATACTTATAGTCCAATTAGCGCTTTTCTCATCTGCAACTTGTCAGTTTTCAAAGTAGGAAATGACTTTTCAACACTCAGGTCTAAGAAATGAAGCAGGCCTACCTCCAATTAACAAGAAATAATTACCCCTCTGCAGATCCTGAGCATACATGTCCCTGATTTCCGTTCAGGCTTTGCTTTTCAGCACAGCTGGCAGGCTGATGTAAGTTAGATTGCAGCCTAGAGAGGCACTCACCAGCAGCTTGATTTAACCAGTTCTTGGAACCACAAGGAGGATGAGGAGCCTGAGATGAGCTATTCTTTTGTAGCCTAAGGGTTTATCGAGGTGCTGGGTTTTGAACAGAACAGCTGTGTGCTCTTGTGTTGATGCACACGTTCAACACGCTCTTTTGTTTCCAAGAGGACCTGAATTACCAAGTAATTCAATGAACGCGCTGCCGCTTGTGAAAATCATTGTTTCGCTGCCCATGTGCGGTGCCTGTCCCTCCAGAGCCCTACCCGGGCACACTGTGCGACACCAGCCCGCAATAACGATGAAACCTGCCCTGCTTGTGTTTGCCTTTCCCTCCCCATCCCCTGAGCCCCGCGTGGCCAAATATTTGTCCACGCTCTTAAATAGAACATGTTGGCCCGAATCTTCATGTTCGCGGCTCCTTTCTTTAGAAAGCAAAACACGCACAAAAAGAAAAGCTGCTTGCCAAGGACATCCCCCTCTCCTGGGAGGGAGCTTCGGGCCAAGGACGTCCTCGTCTCCCGGGAAGGAGTTTCGGGGGTTTTCTCCAGCGAGGATCCCACGTTTCCTCCCCGCCTGTCAGCGGCGATCGGGCAGGGTTGGATGCTCCCGGCAGATGCGGAGGGAGCGGCCGGGGAGCGGGGCGAGCCCCGAGGGGCGGGACGGGGGGCGGAGGGAAGAAGGGTCTCAGCTCCGGCTCTCGCCTCTGCCGAGCTCCGAGCCCGGCCCTGGGCGGCTCCGGACAGCGGCTGCCGAGCTGCGGGGTCGGGAGGACCCCCTGCCCTCTCCTCCTCCTCCTATCCCGCCGAGGTCTGCAGCGCTGACCGCTCCAGGTAGGCACTGCCCGCTCCAGGTGGGCACTGCCCGCTCCAGGTGGGCACTGACCGCCCCGAGTGGGCACTGACCTCTCCGGGTGGGCACTGACCGCTCCAGGTAGGCACTGCCCGCTCCAGGTGGGCACTGCCCGCTCCAGGTGGGCTGATGCTTGGCGCTGATGTGCCCCTCAGCTCCGGGGGTCTGCATGCCATGGTGGTGCAGTGCTGAATTGTCACTTTTCCCGCAGATTTTGGCGTCTGCCCCGTTGGGGGATGGGGTTATTGTCTTGGCTGTACTGACATCTTAAAGCTGTCCTCCCTGAGCCAGAGAGAAGGACGTTTGCTGATAGTGTCAAGGTTTTTCTCTTTACCTTTTCCACCTTGTGTACTTTAAATTATTGGCAAGAAAGGCTTCATCTTGCAGATGCATCGTTGAGGATACCTCTAATATTGCATCCCTGAGGATGACACCTCCTGTCTCTATGGGATTTCACTTGTTTAGGCTACTTGAGTCTTTTAGACTCTGTTAATCTCAGTTCGAAAAGAAACCCTGTTATCTTGAGGTAGTTGCCAGAATGCCACAGTTTAAGTTCAAAATGTTGGATTGGGATCATCACTGCCAAGAAGCAGACAAATTAAGGTGAGTAAATAAACAATCTAAAGGTCTAGGAGAATATTGCTTCTTGTACTGCATGGTGATGTTCTAAAGCCTGGTGCTACCAAAGTATATGTTTTGTGTAGATTTTAGTCTGTGTAAATACACTCAGAATAGTTTTAGCTTGGCTGGGCTGGCTGTCCATGGCAGTGTCACTGTAATAGCAGGGAGGTTGGTGCCAGCTTGCAAAAACCTGCTTGAGAAAGCTACTGTGAGGACTCCTAGTTCCTGCAGAGTTCCCCAGTACCACAGCTATGCTGCTGGCACTAGTGGTTTAAAGCTGGTTTTCCTGTCTTTGAGCTATGAGAAATAATGCACAAATAAATATTTGGCTGCTAAGAATAGGACTTTTGTGTGTGAATTTAGCTAAAAGTAGTATAGAAAGGGCATTTTGGTTCTGTTGTGCCTCTAATAAGGGGTTGGTGGTGTGTGAATCTGGCCTGGAGAATGGACACAGAAACTACAGATGACAGGTCTCAGATTGAACCCTGTAGACTTTGTATTGTGATCCACATTTGTTAAAATATTTCCCTTCCCTGAATCTGGCTATAGTGCCTGCCCCTGTGCCTGTCTTTGCTGGACATTTGGAGCTCACAGCATGAATGTAGCATGACCTTGCAGCTGCCTTGTAGTCTTCAAGTGCTTCAATAGCATCCATGAGTTTGTGCTTTAATTTCCTTTTTCTGTTGTGTGCAAAAGCTGCTTCCTGGGCATCAGCAAGAGAGTGCAAAGAGAGTTGCAGCCTTGGATGCTGTAGTGGAGCTCCTGCCAGTGTGGTTGTTTACACTGACTACAAATAGTTTTGGATTTATTCACCTGAGGGTCTCTTGTTCACCTGGTGCATCATTTCTCATATGCATCCAGCAGCCTCTGCCCCTGAGCTCTTCCATGCTGCAGCAAGCAGGTATTTTTCCCAGGTGAAAAGACAGGAAAACCTGGATTGAACACTTCAGAGCACAGCATTAGTGAGAGTTGTAATTTGGTAGTTCCTTTTGGCTGAAGTTAAGCCTCCTGGGAGGTGGAGGATGCATTTCTGTGTGCCAAACTGCACTGTACATCTTTTGTGACCTTTTGCACATCACTTAATCTCTCTTTCCCCCCGCCTTTCTTGTTTGAAAAGCCTTTACTTTGCTGGGGTGTTGCAGGGGTGGGGTCTGTTAAACGTTAAGACTCTGTTGGGAAGCATGGTATGTATAAAAACATAGATAACAATTTCTTTCTCCTCTGAGCTCAGAACTCTGGAAGATAATGGTAAAAAGACCCAAACTCTAATCTAGTGCAAACTGAAGTGACCTAATGTGTTTTAGTGGATTTAAGTGATAAACATATCTCAAATCACTATGTCAAAGCCTGTTGAACATCTTGCAGCATGTGGGGATCCCTAACTTGTCAGCAGGACCTCTCTGAGTAACAGCTGGGTGAGCTGTGGCTGTTTACATCCTTCTCCTGCAGGAGTCATGGGATGATTTAACTTGGTTGACATCTGTTTCCAATAAGGAGGAGCTGGGGTTCTCGGGTCCAAGCTGTATGGAGAAAAATAACACTGAAAGTTTGGCTCAAGATCCCAAGAGGGTGCAGCAGCAGCAGAGCTCTTGCATTAATCAAGACATGTTTTTGAAGTAATTTTTTTAATATGGAAAGGAAAAAATCATAACTGTTATTTCCCCCTTCATAACATCTTTGATTAGTTGGATAGAGAGTTGTGTTACTTGTCAAAGCTTTATAAACTGAAATGGGAGAGTGTCCAGCTTTCCTTAAGGAAAATGTCACTCACTGGAGTGCTGAAATGGGAGCCCAAAGAGATGCTGGCACCTCAGTTCTTTACAAGACCCAACTGGCCAAAGCTTTCAGAACCTGCTCTGGCTGGTGTTTGACCCTGCTTTAAGCAGGAGGCTGGCTGAGGTAGTGACCTGAGGAGCCCCTCACATGTGCCTGTGATGGTGCAAACTGCTCCAGGAGCTGTGCCCATCCCTGTCTGCAGAGCAAAGGAGCCCCCACCCCTTCAGGGCCTCCTTAAAAATCCCTGTGTGCCTTGCACTGGGATCTTCTCTTTTGGGTAACGAGGTCACTAGGGCATACATGTGATCCACTCCTAGCTTTTTATATCCTTTAAAAGTTAGAAACTACCATACCTGACCAGCAATATCGTGTATTTTAGCTTCATATGCCTTTTAGGCTCCCAGTTCAGCAAAATATTTTCTCAATTGGGGATGTTATGGTCCATATGCTTCTATTCCAAGCAGTTTAAATACTTTCAGTTGGAGACATAAAAATATCTTAGTTGTGACATGATGTTTGAGCCTTCCTGCTGTGGATGCAAAATCCATATGGCAACGGGGCTTAATTGAAACCTGCTGGAGTTACTTTTCTCCTGCAACATATTATATGAAATATTCTTTATGCAGCTGGCTTGAAAGGACTACCCTTAATTAGATCTTTCTAATCAATTAATGCTTTTGGAAATTCTGTTCCTTTCCAAGGCTCATGATTTTGATTTATGTAAAGCACTTCAGTTTGATATATCAAGTACAGCCTGTGTGATTTATTCATTAGACTTTAGGTGTAAGTCATCCACTACAGAGTTGTTGACTGGGTGGGTACGTCCTTCCAGGTGTGCTGTGTAGTGAAAAGCTTGTCTGAAATCAGAACTTGTTGCTTGATGAGTCGGGTCTCTAAACAGGTTTGAGATTCAGATGTTTGTAATATTTCCTGGTATTTGTTGCTGTTTGGTCAGACTGTTGGGTCAGTTTGCAGGGGAATATGTTTTGTGATTGCAATTAAGATTGGAGAAAAAAATACAAAAGCTGATGTAGCTTAAAGCATACTCCCCAAAGCAGATTACTCCAAGAGTCTGGAATGTGTTGGTGGGAGGCTTCAGTTTTAGTGAGATGTTGCTCTGTGCATGCAGGAGTCCTTCCCTTCCTAAATAATTGTTTCCATCTGCATGGCTTATTCTATCAACCCCCAGGGCTGCCAGTGCCTGGACTGCTGAGCTATTAAAATCTGTGTCTCTTGTGAGAATGAGGCTCTTTCTCACTAAATATTCTGTGCCAGCTGTGTGCAAAAGGAACTTTGCTCTGGTCATACAGAAAAATAATGGGGCAACCCCTACTGGGAACCTTTTAGAACAAACAGTATTCTGGTATTTATTCCCCATACTTGTAAATTTTTAGAGGGAAAAGTTTCAGGACCCTTCCTGCATAACATCTGGCAAGCCCATTATGAATTCACTAGTTCTCTGAAAATCATTTAGTTCTTATATGACATGGAATTTTGACCATCTATGACAACTTGAATTGAAGGTTGTGGCTTCTGGTCTGTGAGATGTCCTCATGAACATCCACACTCCCATCATATGGTGGAGCCTGAGCATAGGAAGTGACACTAGCCTGCCTGGCCATTACTGGTGGTTCAACAGTAGCAAACTGGGAAGCCTGGGCATGGACAAAGCACTGACTGGAGGCTCTGGCCAGGAGTTATTTTATATTCCTCAGTTATCCCTGCTTGGGTCACCTAGGGAAGAGTGGAAGGTGTATCACTGTAACTGAGAAACATTGGAAAGGCACAAAATGTGGAGTACTTTTCACTCCCTTGCCTCTGCATTTTTCTCTCTGAAGGTTCTCATTTCTGAATTAGATTTCAAGTGATGAACACTGGAAATAAAGATGGGATTTCTTGTGTGTAAGCCCTTGAGTGAACAGGAGCCTGGAACTCTTGCGAAGCCCATAGCAGGTGGCCAATATATAATGGAACTGGAAGGATATCCTCTTTAGGCAACAAATAAATACAGCTTTGCTGATGAAAGTTGTTTTTCTCGGCCAAGGTAAAGCTGGGACAATGTTGCTGTTTGAAAACAGCGGGGCTGACACAGTGGAAGGAAATCCCTGTGTCTCCCAGCGGAAGCTGAGGCAGGCAGGGCAGTGTATACATCCCTGCAGCTGATCTCCCAGCCCCTTGTCTGGGGCAAACATTCCTCAGCGCTGGCCTCCCTCCAGCCTGTGCACAAGCAGGGTAAAACTAGATAAAGGTAACAGCTGCATTTAGCTGCAGTGTTTCCTCTGCCTAATGGGAGAGGAAGGCTCCCTCCTGGGAGCAGCCTTGGAACCATATCCCTCATCCAAGGCTTTCAGAGTTCATTCACTCCACGCTTCCTACGTTGCCCTGGTGTGAAGCAAGCCAGGATGTTTGCAGGCCAGGAAGGGTTTGGAGCAAGCACAGAGCTGCCAGCTCCCCTGGGAGAGCCCAAGGCTTGGTGCAAACTTTTTTGCAAGTCTCATTCTAGCTGTAATAATGTATTAGATGGAAGGAAACCTGACTGGGGAGTACAATGGATAAATAAGAGCAAGGAATTGCAGCTTTAAGGCATTCCTGTGAATTCTGCTAGTGTGGTCTGTAAAGGATTAGCATCACCTCACTGTTAACAAAGCAGATGGCAAAGGAAAAACAGTCTTTGTAAAGGTCAAGAATCTGCTAGCTGGGGGTCTATGAATATCATTTAACCCCATAAAAGTTCTTTTTCTGATACTGAGTGAGGCATCACAGTTCATTTGGACCTCTCACAGTTTCAGGAGGATGTGTACTGTGAAGCCAGCTTTGTTATGTGAGCTCATCAGGTAAAAAATTCTAACAAGGGCTCAGTCCCCTCTCTGTGGGATGGTAGCTTGTTAATTCTCTAATTAATTGGTTAATTGACACATTCCCTAACTCCCATGCTTATGAGGAAGCCAGTTTCCCATCTGATGGTGAGAATGCTCCTCCCTCCTCTTCCAGCACGGTGCAAATGTCACAGTGGGCAGCCTGGGAGCCTGAGCAGTGCAGATGCTATCAGGTCAGCTTGAAAGCATTTTGGATAAGGTGATGTATTTACACCTTCCACCATGGAAACTTGATTTCTACCATTCCTGTGGGTTCTTGCAGTCACTTCTGAAAAGTTTGTCGTATTTTTGCCCAAGAGTTGCTTTTGCAGAGCTGCAAGAACAGCAGTTCTCTTTGGCTCTGTCATATGTGTAGCTCTTGTTTTTGTCCAGTGGCTGCTCCCAGCATAGATCAGGCTGAGCTGTATCAGCATTTTTGGGACCAAAACATGAGTAGGACTCGGGTCAGCAACCACAGCCAGGTGATGCCTGTGTCAGAAAATGGCCATTGTGCAGAAGTTTGTTGCTTATACCAGGGTTAAAACTTGTGTTTTTAAATGTTAGTTGAGTTAAAATGTATATTCATCAAAACTACTAGAGCTGTGAGGTAAAGCACAATTGTTTTAGTTCCTTCTTTATGTTTTGTTTTTATGAAATCTTCATAGTTTTCAATTCACCTGTGAGTCCAGGTTGAATTTCTGCTTCTTTCACTGTTTTGACTGTGGTTTTTCAATGGCTAATATCTATAATATCTTCTTCTGGCCTTGCACACCAGGTGTAAATGGCCCAATAAAAATCTGTCTTGCATCACTTGACACTGATGCCTGAGACTTTGTGTCCTATGTCCTCTCTGGCCCTCCAGTCAGAGCATTGGGTTTTATACAGCAAACAGCACGTGGGGATTTATGGACACTGCTCTAATCCCTGACTGACCTTTGAGATGATCTTACACCACCAGCCTCACCTGCCCTGAGCTCTTCCTGTAAATCCTGCACTACAAAGCTGTTTAGGAATGTTTGTAGCAAGCTCCTGCATCCCCTCTCTGGCCCCCAAGCCAGATCACATCTGACATCTTCCAGTCCTGGTTTTCGTGAAGACTCACGTAATTAAACTTCGTCATTAAAATTTTGGGAAAACAAGCCCTCTTCTAATGAGTTAACAGACTCTTGACTACAAATAGCTCTGTAAGAGGTGTGTTGTGCAATCAGGTCCAGCATCTCAGCCAGTTTTGTTCCAGCTGTTGCATCGTTTATAGACAAAACCAGTACAGACAAGCTCTGTGTGGTGACTTCAGAGCCAGGCACCAGCAGAGCAAAAATAGTGGATGCTGACTTTTTTTTTTTCCACTTCTGAGCCTTTAAACAGCACTCCATCCCTCTTCTTGAGGATAAATTAGGAGAATGCCCATAAATATAAGTTACAGGCCTCTTGTAATGTCTCTCCACACAGAGAAGTTTGATTCTTCCTGACAGACCTGTTACATCTGAAGAGATGACAAAGTGGAACAGAAGCCTGTTAGGATAAGTGATGGCAATTTGGAGTACAACAAAACTGTTGCTTATGAGTGGAATAATTGGCTCTTAAAATTGCCTGGCTGCTAAATAAGAGCTTCTGCTACTTGACTGTATTAAATCTTTTTATTTTGGAAATAACTGATTGAGCAATCAAGATCTGCAAAAATGCAACTCCTCTGGAGAGGGGGTGTCCTTCTGTTCCCCTGCTAGGAGTCTGCTGGATGTACCCACAAATGGGCACAGAGGCATTTCATTCCCAAGTAAACTCCCCATAACCATGTGTATGGGGACCTATTTGGTAAATAGTTTTCTCTGGATCTTGGAGCATTTAGGTGAGTGGAGTTAGGTTTTAATGTAATCATTCAACAAGACAAGCTTCAATAAGGAGGAGAGGGAGAGGGGGTGTCCAGCCAAATTTCTGAAGAAGTTTCAGCTACTCTGACCCAATATAAAAACTTATGAGATTTTAAAAACCATTCTATGATAAAATCTATTAAAATAAACAAGCAAGAAAACCTCCTAAATGAAACATTGCTTTGAAAACTGTATTTGTACTTAGTCCATGCTCAGGTGTTTCACTTTTAATCTTAACAAACAGCTTAGTTGTGTAGCTATGATCAGGTCACTCC
The DNA here is from genome assembly GCA_013397375.1 of Toxostoma redivivum. Taxonomy (NCBI): domain Eukaryota; kingdom Metazoa; phylum Chordata; class Aves; order Passeriformes; family Mimidae; genus Toxostoma; species Toxostoma redivivum. Next base: position 1,679,804 of record VXBI01014838.1, read on the forward strand.
TACTTTTCTCTTCCTCTTGTCTTACCATCCTTGCTAAAACCCCAGCTTATCAGTGCTATCAGTAGTTATTGTTGAGCTGTCTCATAACCTTGGTACCTGCTCTGATTGTGGGGCTGTGCCATGGGCATGACTTCTCCCGGGAGTGGATGTTTGGCATTCTTTGGGCAGCAGCTCCTGTGGGAGGCCCACAAACTGACTCACGGTGAGTTCAGCCCAGCGAGCCCATCCCGCCGCTGAGATATTGCTGCAGGAAATAAACAAGATGACAACTTAATCTATCACATCTTTGGGCTGAGAACTGGGGCATCCCAGTAAGAAAGTCCATTTCTGGCACTCTCCCTATTTGTTACTCTGTTGCCCCATCCTTTTCCCAGAAGGGAACAGAAACGTTCAAAAATCCAAATGAGATTTGTGGAATTGGCTGGGGTGTGAGCTTGGGAACAGGAGCTTTTACATTTTCTCCTTCTATGAAAATGAAGGATGTTCAAAGTGCTCAGTGGAGGTGGTGCTGGGGCTGGGCTGGGCAGTGTGGAGTCAGAGGATCCCTGTGTGTGCTGTGCTGGTCACTCAGTGCAGCTGGAGAGGGGACTGACTGCTGGTCATTGCTCCCAGTGCCTCTCCAGAGCTTTGTGTGGCACTCTGTCACCTGGCTGCAGGGATAATAGGTCCCTGTGCTTGGAGGAAGTGAACAAGCAGCTTGCTGGTCATTACTCTGTGCCTGTGACTCCTTTCTGCTTCAGTGTCCAGCAAGAGAAAGATTTTTTTTGTGAGGCACAGCCCCCTGTATATACCAGGCACGTGTTTGAGCAGGGAGGTAAACGAGGTCATCCTCTGAAACCTGCTAAGGCTTCTAATTTTACACAGCCTTCAGTGCCCAGGAGGCAGAGGCATATTCAATTTACATTAATAAGTAAGTCTTGGTTATTCATCAGAATAAGTGTTTTTGAGTGTTAAGAATAGCTTAGTGCTTCCTCCTATTGTTACAGCTCTTCCTTGAACAGTGGAAATGTTTTGGGTGATTTAAATTACACTTACAGTAATAATTAGGTTTAAGCAACTTTGCAGTTGACTTATCTGAATATACATGTGTGTCTAAAGACAGGCTTTTTTCCCCCCCTAACCCACCTCCTTCATTCTCTGAAGGCAGGACATTTTTAAACAGAGTGGGCAGCTGGAGATGCTGATGTTTATTGATATTGATTACTGATACTCCAGCTCCCTGGGCATCCTCCCATCAGGATGACAAATAAGCTCTTGTCTCAGGCAGTAAAGTCATGAGTCGAAGCACTTTGTAGGGCCTGAGTGTTGCTGGGGCTATTTCTTGGCAGCTCTTTCCTGCGAGGTGCTGGTTTTCTCTCCCAGCTCAGGGCAGAGCAGAACCAGATGTGTGGCAGAACCAGACGTGTGGCAGGCCCAGCTGCTGCCTTACCCAGAGCTGACTGCAGCTCCCTCTGTGCCCCAAGCCACAGCCTGGCTGCTGCTCCCTTCCAGACTGGGAACAAGCTGGTGCTTGGATAATCTCACCGATTTAGTGACTCAAGAAACTGGAATATTCTCTTAATCTCAGTGGGTCTGTGTGATGGATAGGTAGCACCACTTGAAGATTTTCTTATGTGGGATTAAGGGGGATAAATGATTTTCAGGTTTTCCTAATGCTATGTACCCTCAAAATAAACCTGAGAAAAAAGAATTGCATTTTATGGGTTTGGGTTGCATTCAGGATTTCCCACTCCACACTGCAGTGTGTCACTTGCATCCATTTTTCAGGGTAACAAATTAATTTTGGGATGCTGGAAAAATGTAATGCTGCCATAAGATCTTGCAATGCAGCCCGTGGATGTTTTATTCCAGCTGACCTGAAGGCTCTGATGCTCAGCTCTGTCAGGCACCATGCAGAGGCAGCTCTCCCAGACTACAGAGAGTTTCAGCAGTCTTTAGTTCTCCATCCTGCTGAAATGCCTGACTATCCAAAAGCATGTTGGATCTTTTTCCACCTCCTTTTGATCCTGAAAAAGTCAGGCCAAGTCATGTCAGTTTGGCAGGATGTGTGGATACCTTCAGAAAGAACTCGTGCACTAAAGTGGTGACAGTAACAGAGCTGGGTTTGTTCTCATGATTCATTTGAACTAATTGGCTGCTGAGAGCATCATATGTCTCTTTGTCTCCATATTTGAGTAAGATTCAGCTCCTGTGATCCAGATCATCTCATCCTAGTGAGCTTGTCTCATCTCTAATGATGCCAGGAAGACTGTCCTGGAGCATGAAACATGCTGGAGAGCTCGAAACCAGAGTTGGAATATTTATCCTGATTCACTCTGAAAAAGCAGACTCAGCTGGCCTCTATTCCTCCACCTTTTTTCTCACAAGCACAATCTAGGAGATAAACTTACTGATTACTCCTCTCTAAATACCATGAAGAACTGAAGGCCAGACAGGAGTGAAGATGTGAAAGGCTGTAGTGCAGTGTTATTATCCACAGAGATCAGAAACTTTCTGCAGTGCTTGAGTACTCTTTGTGTGAGTAATCAAAGCTAAATGTACTCTTAAAGAATTCTGTCTTCATCTGGATGCTTTATATTTGCCTCAGTTGTGCAATAAGCCTGGCTGAGTTATTACTACTGCATGAGAAACCTGAGGATGAAACTGCCTGGTACGAGTGTCTGGCAGCCTCTGTCTGTAAATTGACCCATTAAAAAGGATGATCAGCTGGCTTCTGAGATTATTAAAAGAAATTTAATGACAAGGAACACCACAGAGGGACAAAAGAAATATAGTTATGGGCTGCGGTGCCCATCTACTTGCAGTGCTGGCAGGTTAGAGGTGATTTTATGTCCAGGAGAAGGAATGGCCTGAAACCCAACCCCTTGTTTCAGGGCAAGGTGTGCTCGGTGGGGAGTGGTTTGGAAAGGCTGAGTGCTCCTTGGGGAGAAAAAATGCTTTTCAAAGTCTGTAAAAACAGAAAGCAAAGAGCAGCCACATCTTCTCTCACACATGTTTTTATTGTCATCCCTCCTTGCTCTCCCTCCCATGTCTCACGTCCTGAGTAGTGTGTGTGGTCACACATGATGGTGACACTTCTGCAACAACTGTAGTCTGTGTAGCCGCATAAAAGGATGAAAAATCTTTAATTTGCTTTCTGCATGTTCCTACAGTCTTCATTAGGGATGAGCTTTCATGAATGGATTCTAGGAAGAAATTCTTCCCTATAAGGGTGGGCAGGCCCTGGCACAGAGTGCCCCTGGATCCCTGGAAGTGTCCAAGGCCAGGTTGGACATTGGGGCTTGGAGCACCCTGGGACAGTGGAAGGTGTCCCTGCCCATGGCAGGGGATGGCACTAGGTGGTCCTTAAGGTCCCTTCCAATCCATTCTGTGATATGCTGCCTGTGTGTAATTCTGTACTGTTGTACAACCTGTGGTCTGTGGGTTTTGGTTATAACTGAACTTCACAAGCTGACACTTTGTGGTTGATCTTTGTTTGGCACTGATGAAGGAGGAGTTATGTGGATAAACCTGAGTTTTGAATTATGGGTGGAGGAATAAGTTTTACAGGATCTGTGGGTAAGGAGGAAAAGAGAGGAAGTTCCCATGAATGATTTTGCATAGTTAGTGTGGGGAGTTGTGTCCCAGACCAAGCACGTGCCCAGTGCCAGCCCTGGGTCTGGAGCTGGGGACTGGGGCAGCATTCCTTCAGCAGCAGGGTGGGCTCAAGCAGTGGTTGGAAAAACACCTGTGTTAGTAGGAACAGAACCAAGATGAGCTCTTTTATGATGGGGGATTGTCTCTAAAATAGCTGCTGCTGCCCTTTAAGCTAAGCAGGCTGAGCTGTAGATCCAGCCTTACTGGGAATATGGGAAATACACAGAGTGGGATTATTACTTGTGCTGGATGTGCTATGCCTGCCTTCACTAAAAAACTTAAATAAATTACTCATCTCTCTACCTTTGGGATTAGGAATAAAAACTGTTAGAAGAAAGGAGAGTTACTGGAACAATGTAGAGAGAATAAGGAGGAAAGAACAAAACTTATCAGGAAGGGCTACAGGGAATCTGATTGCTTTAACACTTTGCTCACTTGTCCATTGCTTGTTGTTGAGATTTTTAAAGAATAATCTGGATCTTGCAAAATATTCTCTGTGGGTGTTACGAGTTTACACTGTTCTTTCAACATCAGTGTCTTACATCCAGCTGGGGTTTACTCACTGCTCAACTATGGCCAGAAATGCTGAATTGTTTTTTTAATAGGCATTTGAAGTTGTGGTGTTTTGTTTTTTTTGGTTTTTTTGGGGTTTTTTTCTGCCCTCCCCACGTCCCCGGGCAGATATTTTGTTCTTTTCTCGATGTTCTCTTGAAGTACAAGGTTGAGGAGCGAATGGGCTGCTTGACTCCTCCTAGCTAGGCTGCGTTTGGGAGTTCCTTTTTCACGTGGGCTGGGGTTTACGTTAATGTTTAGCGAGCCCGAGCTGCAGCCCAGCCCTGGGAAGAGCTCGGTGCTGTTTTCTGCTCTCGCAGCTCTCTGTGCTGGCTGTGGGCTGTGTCCTGAGCCCAGGCGTGGGCGGCTCAGCCCCGGGCAGCGCTGCCTGCAGGGCTCAGCTGGATTTACTGTCCCTGCTGCCGGGCGGGGGCACACAGCGAGAGAGGAGGAGAGGAGAGGAGAGGGTAGGTACATCCTGCAGTGGGCACCTCGAGGGTGACCAGGAGCAGCTCTTGGCTGCCGGCAGCGTGCGGACAGCGCGGATGGACTGACTGCCGCCCTCCTCCCGGCTGGACATGGACAAGAACGGCACGTGTGGCTCCAGGATGGCCAGGGCGGGCATGGCCAGGCCCCGGGGGGTGCTGGCACCGGCCCGGGCAGCCAGCTGTGCCCAGCTGCTCAGCAGGTACGGAGCGCTGCCCTGGGATCGCTGCTGCGATCGCACTGGGGCAGGGTGGGGGGAAGCACAGGGCACTGCTAGGGGTGAGCAGGCTGTTGTAGGCTCTCGAAATAGTGCTTTGAGCGCCGTGATCCTGATACGAAACCTGCGGAAATTGCCTTTCTTTTTCCTCATACTAAGCCTATGAAAGTCTCCTTTATCTGCTCTCGCTCTGGGCTGGGTGCAGCACGCAGGGCAGTGGGACCTGAGGGGCTGAAATGCTTCCTTGTGACACCGTGCTAACCTGCCCTAGGCTCCGAGGGCTCTTCAGGGCTTTGTGCATCTATATGAACGTAAGAACTGCTGATTTATCCTGCAAGTAGTGGAGGACAACTGAAATTTGAACTGCTGTGCTTGACAAACACCATTCTGCTGGTGTGCTTACTGCATATTAGATGAGTTAAGAATTAATCTAAGGTGTGTTTGCATCAGTTTAGAAGTTTGCATTGAGTTTTAGAATGTTTCCTTGCTGTAATGGTCAGAATGTGTTGATTTTGGGTGAATGTCCTGGCAGTGATTTTACTTCTAATCACAGCTCACACTTCCATGTGCCTCGGTTCTCATTTTTTCTAGTCCAATTTGATGAGACTGTGCATTCAAAGCAAGACAGCAAATCTTTAGTATACTCCAGGTAAAATTTGAGTTGTGGGAAAAAAATAATCATAGGGGGACTGACCCAGCAATGATATGGTAAATTACTATAAAATTACCCACGTGTAAGAGAACAAGATTGAAACCTTCAGTATTGCAGGCTTTCTTTGATAAAAATCAAAATATTTGCTAACAACTTAAGGCTTTTGCCAGACGAGTTAGTTGAGTTCTGGTGTGTGTGCTGGTGCCAGAGCACCTCTGTGGTCAGCTCTGAAGAGGTGCTACAGCAGGAACCTCAGACTTGCTCACCAACCTTGCCCAAAACACTGAACTCCAGCCAAGTGACACTTCCCACCTGTCCACTCAGGACTCACCACAGGTGTGAGGTGTCTGTGTGTATGTGTAACTAAGCCTCTTTCCTAGGATTGACCTAAAACCTACCTGTACAATGGGACAAGGATATGCCAGCCTTCTCTTCTAATTAGTTGACCATAATCAGTGTTTATTTTTGATCAACTCTGACGTGCTTGCTGAGTTCCCAGTAAGATTCCTACTGGCTTGCATGGGGCTGGTGGTGCTGTCATGGCTCCAAAACAACACTGAGGAAAAGCCACTGCTGAGCCAGATCTGCCTCCCTCCTGCTCTTCCTCTCAGTGTTGTAAAGCTCCTGGGACCTGAGGTGGCTCACAGACAGGGCTGGTGGCCCTGGGCTGGCTGGTGACACTCCAGTTACAGAATTGGTTATAAATCCCAGCCAAGGGCTTTTCATGGCAGTGTAACAACAAAGCACCTTGTGTTATGTATAATAACTGCCCTGAGAAATCCACACGAGGAGTTTATGACTCCTCCCTGTCTTCCTGCATCCCTAAATCTCTCATGAGTGAAGCATAGCTGGATTCCAGCACACCTCTCCTCCCTTGCTTCCCTTGTGCTGGTCAGCACATCACTCTTGTGACCTCTCCAGCATCTCTGGGCTGTTATGCAGCTGAGCAACAGCTTGCAGTTACTCATTCTGTGCTCTAATGCAGCTACAGCTGGTAGAACGAGCTACAAGAAGAAACAAGGATGAGTTCTATCCTCCTGATTTACTTCAAGTTCAACATTTAAGAAGTTGTAGGAAAAGTATTTAGTATGTGTGAACCTACTTCAGTAAAAGGCCTCTGTGTTAATGAGTGATCACACAAAAAGTTCGCAAACTTTTTACAGTGGATTCAAACATGCTGACAGCCTTTCCTCTGGAAGCCAGTGGTCCCTCAGCTGAGTGTCTGAGGTGTGCACAGGCTGAGATCTCACCTGAAGTCTCAGCAGTGATGGCAGTGAAGTAAAGGTGCCTCAGCTGGTGTAACGGCAGCGTGTTTTGGGGATGTGTTCAGTGACTGCGAGGTATTGACTCATTTGCCTCCAAAATCCCTGGCAGTGTGTGCTCGAGGCTGTGACAGCAAAGTCACCAAAGGGCAGTGATTCCCTGCCTGCTGCTTTCCTCCTGGCACTCTTGTGCACAGGCTCAGCCCAGGGCAGCTTCTGGATGGAGGAGAGGGAAGTGGGTGAGAACAAGATGTAGGAGCTGCTAGACTGTGGGGTTGGTTTGTAGCCTCATACCAGCTGGGCTGGGGGGTTTGGGATCCTGGTGCCATAGTGATAGATGGAATTGGAATGGCAGACCAGGTCCTTGTGGGAACTGGATGGACAAAGCTGCTGATGTGTTTAAATGGACATGGATTCAGTGGAGATAGAAATAGGGTTAAGAATGCCACCTTTTAATTAATTATTGTCATCTAATCATCCTATAGATAAGCTTTATCAATTCACAATCACATTAAAGATCCCAGTATTACTAAAGATTTGTTTTGGCCAGGTACCCCTTTCTCCCAGCAGGATTTCCCTTTGGATGAAAGCCCTTTCCTGTTTGGCTTACCCTGCTAGTGCGGGGAAAGTGAACAACAGGCTCCACAGTGACCTTACAGTCAAACACAAAACCATGCACAGAGAGGATGGCTTGTGTCTTCTGAGGCCAGAACAAATCCTGGTGTGATGGAACAGGCACCCAGCTAATAGTCTAAGCTAAACATGGCTTTGAATATTTTTAATTTGGCTGTATCTGCATGGGGTTATGAATCCTGTTTCTGTTCTGCTCTGAGTTTCGGTCAGAGATGCCTCTAGGCAGGTCTGTAATTAAAGGCAACTTTCCCTATTCCTTAGCTTGCTTATTTAGCCCCTTACTAGATGGAGTAGAGACAAATCTATTCCAGATGAAGGCCTGAGACAAGGAAGTAGAGATGGAGTTTATTTGCCCTTAAATACTTTGACAGAAACACTTATTGTCAGGAAAGTTGCAACCTGTGCTTTAGTTGAGATCTGAAGCTGTGGTGGAGATAACAGAATCATAGAATAGTTTGGGTTGGAAGGGACCTTAAAGATCATAAAGTTCCAAACTGATCCATAGGAAGGGATGCCCATGAGCAGGTCAGGATGCTCCAAGCCCCATCCAATCTGTCCTTGAACACTTCCAGGTGTGGGACATCCACAGCTTCTCTGTGCAACCTGTGCCAGTGCTCCACCACCCTCTGGAGTTTGTCCAGCGTAGAAGATACTGGAGGTGCTAGGCTGAAGCACAGGATACCCACGAGCCTCAGGGTTCACATCTTTCACTCCACACAGCTCTGGGCAAAAGATTGCTGTTTGCTTTTTCTGTTGTCACTGAGAATGCCAGGACAGGAGGTGAGGCTGTGCCTTCTCCCTGTTGGACTGGGGAAAGCTGCAGCTGGTGGGAATTACTGCACACACACAGCACGATCTGGCATGTCCTCTTTATCACTTGCAGAACAGGCTTCTTCAAAACAACCTGAAATGACGCTGCTCCCTGAGCTGCTTGCATAATGGAAGATCTTGATGAGCTGATTGCTGTGTTACTGAAAACAAGCTGTAATCTTATTAGCAAATTGTGGCAGTGACATCTTAGCTATTCTCACCGGTGCTGTAGAGACAGACCTTCAACTGTGCCATCCCACACGTGCAAAGTCCTTGATAAAATGCCTTAATAGGGACATAAGTGGGGGTTGGCAGCAGTGCTGGATAAAGTAGCCTGGGCTAAAGGCACTGTGACTTCTCACAGGGGATACTCTCAGTGAAACTATTAAATATGTGAGCAAATTTCTGGTCAGAGATATGCACATTAGCAGTGGCAGACTACTGCTAACTTTGCATAATTCTGGCTCTTTAGCTGCTTTGGTTGAGTTAAGCCAGGGAGAGGAAAGCATGGTAAGAGTCTATTGGGTAAGTTACTGTTCATTGCCACTGCAGTAATTTGATAATTAGTCTCTCTTTGCTTTTATGGCCTGGTCTGAGGAATCTGAACAAGCCTTGTGCTTTCCATTTTCTCCTAAGAGTAAGCCTTAGTAGTTATTTTCCGCATATTGGTGTGGGGAGAAGAGAGGAATTGGTAGTGGTGTTCATATTCAAAATGTGGGGTATTTTGAGGGGAATGAACCAGGCATTAAAGATTTGCAGTAGGGCTTTCTTCTGGTTTACACCTTTGGTAGAAAAGTTGTGGAACTTTTGTTCACGAGGCATCTCCTTCATAACTTTGCTCTTTGTGGCAGGAGTAGAGTTTTGTGTAGTTCTGTGTGTCTGAATGAAATAGTAATAATGTGTATTTCATGTAAGATTTTGATAATGAGTAGATTGACTTCTTCCATATTTGCATTGATAATTTTGATAGACTAAGGTTTAATCCTCCAATAAGCAAAATAGTTACAGATATCTATGTTAAAAAAAAAAAAAGTTAACTCAAAGTATGTATGTGAGTTACTGCTTCAGGATTTTCTCAGTTTTTCGAATACTCCTGTCTGTTATTCCTAGATGTCTTTATCCCACTACATAATTTCAAACAAGAAAACCTGGTATGTTATGAACTGTGATGTGCCGATCTTTGGGTGACTTTTATTTTTTCTCTTCGGAAATAACTGCACATTTTATAATTTAAATTTAAACTGCTTGCTTAGGGTAAGAACCTAGAAGCAATGTATGGAGAGCCTGCATGGACTTTTTGGTTGTTTCTTTCAATTTTTTACTTTTGTGCTCATAAGTTGTTTCTGATGTTAATGTAAATTGAATGCAGGTAAGATGTGTGTGGTGTGGCATTAATGTAGTTCTTCTCTCTGACTAAAGGTCTTTATCTGTTAAAATACTGCAACCAGTTGATAGATTAGTCTTTCCTTTTTTTCTTGCAAGATGCTTGTCTTCCATGCTTGTGGTCTGGATTGTTGTGAATGATGCTGTGACTTGGTATGCTACTCCAAACCTGCTCTTGAGGCTCATTCAGACTTTGTTTCTTTGTTCCATGTGCGCTTTTGTGCTTGCTCCAGATCTTTGGAAATCCAGATCTTTAAAGACTGGGTGCTGCTTGTGTGGCAGGACTGCCTTGTCTGCTTGAATTCTTCTGTTCTTGTTGCCTTTTTCTCATCTAAATTTTCTGGAAGCAGTCTTAAATGAATTCCATTTTCTTGGCTTGCACTTGTTGCCTCCTGCTCTGTTTTAAATGCTTGAGAAGGAATCTTTTTATTTATTCATCTGCTAGAAAGGTATTTCAATGAGGGAGGGATGTTGAGCAAGCAGAAAAGAAGCCCAGGCAGCTCCAGGTCCTTTGAGAAACTCTCTCATGGGAGTGATTCAAGCCTGGAGTGAACATAGCAACAGTGTTTATTGTATTTTGGTATTCAAGAGGGCGAAGAATTACATGAGTGTTTGCAACATATTTGCAGTGTGTTGACAGTATCTAGGAACAGATCAAAAACTGCTCTGAGGCTGCGTTTTGCAGCCCAGGATCAGCGAGCCCCCAGCACTGAGGCAGCATGCAGGGCTTCCAGGGATCCAAGTGAACTCTGCAAGGTCTGTGCCAGCCCCATTTCTCATAGCTGTGTATTAATGCTGTGAAGTCAGGCTTAGACTGAAGGTGCCAGATGAATCTCGAGCCTTGTTAAAACTGGCAGTGCTCTTAAACAAGGGGAGAAGGCTGGATTAAGATGCTCAGTCTTTCCACAGAGCCCTTCCTATTTGCCTGTCCTTAACAAGGTCTTTCTGCCTGTCTCCTTCTTGTTGGGTTAATTTTTAAAGCTTCATAATCTGATCCTTTTTTGTTACTTTGACAGTGCAGTGGAGTGAACTTGATTATTCCACCTACTCTTTGCCCAGTTGCACTGAGCCATTAACATTTTAAGCCAATAGTCTCTGCTTTCAATCTCAGCTGTTGCTGTGCTTGCACGTCACAGGTTGCCCTCCAGTTGACTCAGGTATGCAATGAGGAAGAACAATATTTTAGATGCACTGAATCTAAAATTAGCCTTCCACCTGGGCAACTCCTGGGCAAAGCATTGAGTTCAAGAAGAAAAAGGAATTAGACCAGGAAATAAAACCTTTTCTAAATGTGAAGGCCTGATTTTTATGTTGTCCTGAGAGACAGGAGCTCTAGTTCAACACTAGTAGAGCTGGGCTTTGGGTCCTGCTGGCCTCTGTAGAGCTGCTGTGTGATATTAGCATCCTGCAGCTCGGTGAAACCAGGTTTGGTGCATCAGTAAATGGGCCAGCTGAGGGAAAAAAAGTTAGGATGGCTTTTGTTTGACACACAAGTAGTTCAGCTGTGAATTCCTAGGGTAGGTTTATAGCGTGAGTGGTGGGCTTTTGGTGCAAGCAGTCTGAAAACATCTGTATTTCCAGCTGTGGAAGGAAGCAAAGTAACTGTGGATGGTGTGGAAGCATAGTCAGGGTGGGATGGGGTGCAGCAGTTCCCTGTTGTCTGTCCAAACTGTCCTTGCACCAGAACTCTGTGAGAGGGACTGAAGGCAGAGCAAAACCAGCTGCTGGCGAGGGCATAGCCTGAAACCTGGGCTGTGAGGACATTGTGACCCTTCTCAGGTGTGCTCCAGAAACGTGTCCTAATGCCTCTTATAAACAGTGTTCCACTTAGAGTAATGTCTCCTGGGCTGAAACTGGCATTCAGAGCCTGGTGTCTGGGTAAGTCATGCAGAAGATCTAAGTCAAGAGCCACCCTTTGGAAAGAGCTGAAGATTTTACTTTTGTAGGCTTAAAATTGTGTTGTTTTTTCCAGGCAGGCATGGGGAAGGAATTGTCAGAGCAATGTGTGGCACAGGCTTGTCACAGAGCACATCTGCTGGGTGCAAGCTGCTGGTCAAGTCTGGGGCAGGTTCTGCTGGAGCTGCAAAGCTAAAATCTGTTTTGTTGTTGATCCCTGGAGATTTCTGGGGTGTTATGAGCCAGCTCTAAACCAAGCTGAACACAAAGGAAAGGTACATTTCAGAGCAGCTTTAATCTGTATAACCTAGATCCTGCAGGAGTATAGGGCAGTAACTTCAGGCAAGAAAAATTGTTTTGTGCCTGCTGAAAGTTAGCAGAGCAATTAGGAGAGCTTGTCAGATGGTTCCTGAGTGTTGTGCACTGGGACACTTCAGTGCAAGTTTGTCTTCCAGTGTTCTTCATATGGCCAAAACCATCTCCCTCAAAATAATCTGAATTCCTCCTTCCCCTTATGTTCCATGTTGCAAGTGATGAGTTCTGTTGACTGGTTCATAATAGAATCCTAGCAAGGTGTTGAACAAACATTTTTGTTTAAATCTAATTTTATGAGATGATTGTCAGCAAATGTGAGAAAATGGAAAAGAGTACTAAAGATGAAGAGGTAAGGTGAGAGATGCAATCTAACTCTTTAACTCTTAATGGGTAAAGATAGAAATAAAAAGTGGAAAAGAGGAAAAAATAAATTGAGTTAGTAGCTGCAATGGAACTGAGAGAGTTGGACACGAACTGTGTAGGTGAAAAAAAATCTTAGATTGACTACTTAAGGGCTCCACCAGGCTCTGAGTTGGTATCTTGAGTGTTATTTGGATACCCAGAAACAGGAAAGTGAGGATGGGGCTAAACAAGCAGATCATTTCTGTCCTTGCCTGCCAGATGGCAGAGCAGCTCAACTCAGTCTTTCACTTTTGTCTTCCTGAGAAACAAACAAACCCCTTTAATTCTTGTTCTAAACACTGTGGCTTGTCTCCAGATGTTCCTGAGGTGGTGGTTATTGCTGTGGTCCTGACCTGCAGGAGAGAGGGGCTGCCTGTGTGTGTTAGAGTAAGGAGTGAGCGTGATGGGCATGCACATGTGTAAATACAAGTGCAGAATGGCCTATAACATCTGCCTCTTAGTTGTTAGATCTTCAAATTTAGCCCTTTATGACTTGGAATACTTCTCACAACTGAAGCAAATTAGTGCTAGAACTGCTAATAATGGCTTTCTGGAATGAAAGGGGCTAAAACTTTCCAGATATTTTGCCATCTATAACTTTTGGCTCCTAGCAGTAGGAGGCTAAATAGCATTTTGTGGGTGTTTTGTTGTCATGGTTTTCAAGGTGTAAGATTTTGACTTCATTTTATTTTTTTTTAAACTAGAAAGGAATTTTGGCCTGTGTTTGGTGGTGGTGGCTCTTCATGGGTGTTTCTCAAACCACCCACAGTTAGAGTAGTGTTCCATCTCTTTAATTTTCGTATTCATCAGTGGAACCATTGAGGTGTTCTCATAAGTATGTTCCATTTATCCCATTTTTTTATAAGTCTTTGAAAAATATGTGTAGCAGGGCTTAAACAGCTTGGAACTCTTTGAAGACAATGACAGCTCATTTTAGGAGAGGCACTGTTTTATGAAGTGATGAGAAGCTCACAGCACAGGGGCTGAAAGCTGAGCGAGGCCAGTCTGGGATTTCAGCTGTGCATGAATGAATCAGCAGGGTGGTAAGAAAATTCCATATGCTTGGGTTTCCCAGGACACCTCGTGTTGTTTCACAGCTGAAAAATCTGGTCTGGGCAGGAGCAGGGCCCTCAGCCCTGTGAGTTGTTTGTTGGGTGAGCTGAAGTGCAGGGGATGGAGCTGTGCTGGTTTTTTTTGCATAGGGAGCACAAACCTGCTGGGTTTGGGCTGCTGTGGTGGGAGCTGCCAGGCTGCTGTCTGTGCCAGGTCCTGGAACACAAGTGCACTGAGCTTGGAGCGTCCTGGGTGGCTGTGAAGGCAGAGGGTGTCTGTGCAAACTTGCAGGGAAGCCTTGGAATGAGTGTGGGGTGGTAGGTGGTGTGCTGGAGGTCACTGGAGGGACAGCTCTGAAAAGACTCTGATCCTGTGTCCTCTCACATGTTTGGACAGCAGTTTTCCCCATTCTCCAGGGGATTTAGGCCCAGCCTTTTCTGTATTGCTAAACACTGAGCAAAGGAAGTTCAGCACTTACCTCTGTTTGGCTTTGCTGCAGTCATTAATCAGTGAAGGCTGGACATGAATGCCATATGTAATAATCTCTCTTTCCTTATCTCTTCCTCTCTCAGCACCAGACATTGCCCTTGGAAAATGAGCCAGCTTCCTCCAAAGACTCCTGTGGCATCCCCGGTGTCAGAGAGCACGAATTCCAGGGTAGAGCCTTTGGACAACTTGTCAATGGACAGTTTTTGGCTGGAAGTAGAGAACATTAAACAGAGCACTGAAGCCGAGCAGGAGGAATGCAGCCTTGCAGATGTCAAAACACAGGAGGGTAGGTTGCCAAAAATGTTGGGAGTGAGGAGAGGAATGTGAACATCTGAAACAGAAGATTTACTTAAGCACCTGAACGATTCAGAAGCATGCTGGAGTATGATTAGATTATCAGTCAATCAGGGATAGAGATATTATTTTAATTGGGTGGTGGATAATGCCCTGCAGAAGGGAAGGGTTGGCCTGGCCTGGTTTCGGCTTCTGAAGCAAAGCTGGCTCCAAAGGCCAGTCCCAGGAGCATGTTCAAGGCTCCAGGTTTTTCTAGCAGCCCCACCAAGGGTGGGGGCTCTCAGTGCCAGTTCAGGTGGTGTGTGGTAAACATTCTGTGAGAGCCAGGGCTGTTTTGGAAGCCTTGTTTGTGTGCATGGTTCTGAGATTCATCATAGTGGCTTTTATGGGAGCTGCTTCTGTGGAAGGCTGTTCCCTCTCTAATTCCTGTTCAAGAAGCCACAATAAATGTCCAGATAGCCTTGAATCTGTCCACACCAAGTTTTTCCTGCATATCCTTTTTTTTTTCTTTCTGTGGAAGAAATATGTATGGGGTGTTTCTAATGCACTTTCTGTAGCACTGATGTTATCCAGTGCTTTGGAATAATTTTTGGAACCTGGGCCAGTTATTCCAAAACTTTTGGGGTGTGTTTTCCTTCTATAGAATCATAGAATCACAGAATGGTTTGGGTTGGAAGGAACTTTAAAGCTCATACAGTTCCATCCCCTGCCATGGGCAGAGATACCTTCCACTGTCCCAGGCTGCTCCAAGCCCTGTCCAACCTGGCCTTGGGCGCTTCCAGGGATCCAGGGGCAGCCTCAGCTGCTCTGGGAACCCTATGCCAGGGCCTGCCCACCCTCACAGAGAAGGATTTCTTCCTAGTATCTAACACCATGCTCCCCTCTTTCAGTGTGAACCCATTTCTCCTCGTCCTGTCACTCAGTTCCTGGTGAGCAGTCCCTTTAGACATGGGAAGTACAGCACCCTGGGTTTGTGGTGATAAACTCCCAGTGATCCCACAGGTGGGGATCACACCTTTCCTGGGTCCCTTTTGAAGAAATGCAGGTAGTTGGCTGTACATCCCCTTGAACACAGCTTTGCAGCTGCTGTGCTGCCTGATATTGGGAATGATCTGTGTCCTGGGGAAATGTTTGTGTGACAGTCCCAGTGTGCTGCTGTGCTTGGGAAGGGCCAATGGCTCTCGTGGGGGCAGAGAGAGGCTCTGGAGAGCAGGGTGGGAATATCATTGTCCCTGTCTGCCATCGTTGGCAGGACATGGTAAACATGGTCTGCTGTTAATGTCCCTTTATAAAGGACACAAGTTTGATTTTTAGAACTGGAAGAGATGCAAAGTGATTCAGAAAATGAGTGCAACAGGAAGGAGACTGGAAAAGAGATCATCCCATGAGATGAAAGACTGTCTGGGATATCCTAAAGACTGATATGCTGGAGGCAATTTGATTACTGTGTATAAGCAGGGATACGAGGAAAAGTGTCTTTTAATGCAGTAGATTAATCCAGCAGGTAGGAGCTGAGTGCTTAATTGGCCATTGAAACCAGACAGGCTTGAAATGATGCTCTGAGTAGTGAAGCCTTCCCAGCAGCCTGAGGAAGGAGGTGAGGCAGGCTGGGGCTCTTGATGCCTTCTCTGGAGGAGCTTAGGCAAATAAACATTGTGCTGGGAGTAGGGAAGCTTTGGATGGTGTGCAGAGTGCAGGGCTTGGCTTTCACATCTCTACAGCTCCTGCTCAGAGCATGGAGGCTCTGGGGCTCCTCAGAGGCACCAGAGGCACTGTTTGCATCAATCTGGGGAATTGAGAATTGGGCAGCTGTGTCTGGAGACAGCATGGCTCAGTCTGGGACGTGGCTGGTGATAAGCACAGGGACACAAGGACACTGGGGAGGCTGTGTGGAGATAAGGCACTGCAGAAATGCTGACCCAGCTGGGAACACTGGGTTCCTGTGCAAGCTCTGGGTGAGGGGGGGTGTCCTGGGAGCTGCTGCCAACCTGGTGGCAGTGGGAGGCCAGCATGTCACTGCAGGTCTGGGGGTGCTGAAAGGTGATAAAGGTACACATGGCCTTGCTAACAGTTGATGGGAGCAGAGAGTGGCTTTTTGCTGAAATGCAGCTTTGTGCTGTCCTTGCCATCACTGTTTGCCCAGCTCTGTCCAGGGCCTGACAGCACAGCCAGCTGAGGACACAGCCACTCTGACACTAAAATACCTGTTTGTGATCTACAGCATGTTACCATGGCTGGGAACTGTCTGCAAAGGGTCATTCTTCACCTTCAGAAATGAGATAGGAAGTTGTGTTTAATGTTTAGCCTGAAAATGTAGGATGCTGTAGCTGTCCTTTAAATATTTGGAAAGTGAATACTTTATTATGAATGTTATTTTTGACTAGGTTGTGTTTCAAGTAAATTTGTGGAACTAGGGTTCTTTAGTTTTGTAAAATCATTCCTAATTGAGCCCTCCTGAAATGCTGCTTTCCTGGAACTCACAAGACACATCTTAGCAGCTCTCCAGGCTTAAACCTGCAGCTCCTCTTCTGTGGATCTCTCTGTTCTGACCTATTCCTCCAATTTTTCCCTTTTCCCCAGAAATAAACCATTTTGCCGGTTTCCTTTTGTGTTTCTGGCAAACATAACTGGGCCAAAATAGTAAACAGAGGAATCACAATCTGGTGCTTTGGCATCAGATGGGGCAGCAGGCTCACACGGATGTCCGATGGAGGGGCTGCTCTGTGGTGTTGTGTATAAGATCAGTTTCCTGTTATGACTGGAATTGGCTATTTTCAAAATTTGCAAGCAATACACTTCACTTCCTCTAGTTCCCAAAGGCAAAATAAACCAGAGGCTTTTTGTGTGTTGTTCTGCTGTGAAACCACAGATGTAGGACAAGAAGGTGTTTGGTGAGGAGCTGTGGGTGGGACCACAGCTGGCTGTGCCCAGGGGATGCTGTACCTGCTAACTTCTGTCAACCAGATGTAGGAAAAGACCAAAACTTTGGGCCATGTAGGAAAACCAGACAATTTGCTAGAAGATTCACTTAGGGAAACATTTGACTTCAAGTTCAGCTCTATTTATTGTGTTGTGATGATGAAAAAAAGTTCTGTTTCATTATGACACCTAAAATCACAAAGACCACGCTCTGAAGACTGAGTTTTAATTGTGTCACAATGTGTTTGCAAGCTGCATGAATATGAGGTTTCTCCAGAAAATTAAATTATTGAATCTCTCAAGGAGAGCTGCATGGCTGCTTTTTACTGATGCAGCAATAATAAAACTTTGCCTGAGCAGCTGTGATAACTCAGGAGGTAGAAGTTAGCATAGGACAGGAAGAGTGAGAATGAGCTGCTCTGTGCCAATCAGTTCAGTTGTGATTTTTCTTTTTCCCAGTATAATCTCTGGTAGGGCTGTACTGGAGCTGCCTGCAGTGAATGAATGTGGTAGATGGAATTGAAAAGATAAAGGCTTTGTGGTGTTTGCTATGTTAAAGTTGAAGTCACCTGTCAAATTGTTTCTTTCATCTTTGAATTTCAAGTAGCTGCCTTGCTCAGGGCACTTTCTCACTTGTACTTCCTTATGAGTGTATCCCATAA
Source organism: Toxostoma redivivum (assembly GCA_013397375.1). Taxonomy (NCBI): domain Eukaryota; kingdom Metazoa; phylum Chordata; class Aves; order Passeriformes; family Mimidae; genus Toxostoma; species Toxostoma redivivum. The sequence goes on from VXBI01014838.1 coordinate 1,697,465, forward strand.
GAAAAAAAGAAGTCTTCTGTGTTTGAAGTGCAACTTTATATGTACTGAAGAATGAAGTGGAATTGAGCTTGTTTGAATAATGCTGCTGTATTGTCTCCAGGCTTCTCACACTTCCTTCTGGAACTGGAATGGTCTTTAGTTTTAGTGATATTTTGAATAGGTCTAGGCATAAAATGAATGCACAGAGGAAAAATAACATTTTTTGCTTTAGTTGAGTGTATGGATACCAATCCACTTAAAAAAAATTAAGGAGTAGGGATAATACACACAAATAGTTCAGCAAGTATATTAAGTAAAATACATTTGAACCTACCAGATCAGGATCTGGATATTTTAAAAAAATTGTTGATAGCTAGGCATGCATATAGATTAGGGGGGGAAAAAAAGTAAAATAAGCAAGCAAGTTATTTGGAAAAGTACAAAAGCCAAATATGCAGTGTTGTGTGCTGTGGCTTCTCACAAACCTTTTGTCCATTCTCAAAGCTGTTGAAAGATCAGGTGGGATCCAGGGAAGCTATGCCATTCCTTCTGGGGTGGCTGTGTGCTGCTGCCAGAGCTCCCTTTGCACAGGCAGTCCATGGCAAGGCAGATTTATCAAGTGCACCTGACTTCACTCCCACATCCTGCCACAATCCTTGCCTAAATACCACCCCGAGTCACACTTGTGCCCTCTTCTGCCCAGCTGCTCTGGGAGCCTGTGCTCCTGGGAGTATTTCCACCTCCACAGCTCTTTCTTCTCTTTTTTCCTCGCCTGGAATGAGCAGTAAGAGCTGTGTGAGCAGCTGCCCAAAGAGCTGTGCATTCTCTGGTGTCACCCCCACACCCAGCTGCGCACGTAGCACTAGGGCTGAGATTTTGAGAGCCACCATGGCTACAGAACAAACCTGTGGCTCCCTCCCAGCGATGTCCCCTTGCCACCCCAGGCAGGCAATGCCCAGATTCCCGCTCTGTGCCCCTGAAGCACTGCCAGCAGCCAGGCTGCTGCTCCCTACTCACTCACCTTCTCTGGCAGAGGGAGACGCCGAGGCCGAGTGGCTGCAGGACGCGGGGCTGTCCGAGCTGCTGGGGGAGCCGGGCTCGGAGCAGGACAAGCTGGTGCTGCTGTCCACGCTGACCAGGACGCAGGCGGCGGCCGTGCAGCGCCGGCTGGACACCTACAGCCGCTCCCGGCGCCGCAGGAACAAGCAGCCCGTGCGCCACGTCCGCGACATCTTCGGCGCGCTCAGCACGCAGGTGTGTTGGTGGTGGGGGGTCCTAAAAGAGCTTCTTGCCTCGTGGTGATGCCTAAAGAGGCTGCCTGGGACAGAGGATAGGCAGGGTTCAAGGAATAAAACGGGTTTATTAAGATGCCTTCAATGGATTCACCTTGGGCAGTGCAAGAGCCTGGCCAAGGCTACACCCAAGATAGACCTCGAGTCACAAATTCTCACACTTTTATAAGTTTTGGTCCATTTCCATATTGGGGTTAACTGTCCAATTACAGCTCCAGGTTCTGCAGTCCCATCCACCCAGATTGCTCTCCTCAATTCTCTGTTGTTTGCACTTTTTGAGCCTGAAGCTGCAATGGTGTCCTTGGTTCTGGGGCTGGAAAAGGATTGTTTTGTCAAACTCAACTGTGAAGAGAACTTGCTAACACTTATATGAAGTTCAGAGTTACTAATTCTAATTACTAATTCTGTACTAATGCAGTGCAGAATCTAGAAAATATGAAAGCTAAATCTTAAGGCATCAGTGGAGGCTGCTTTGGCTTTCTGGGTCTAGTGTTCCTGTTATGTCTTCATCTCTTGAACTGAAAAGAAGTTGGGACTGGAAAAATCCTGGCTGCAGTCTTGAGGAGTTACTAGAAAACATGCAGATCCATGGCCTTCCCAGACTGGAATAACATTCCTGCTGGAATGCTTCTATATAGTGCCACAGTACAGCAGCATCATAGAGCACTGGCATTGTTTGGAGCCCTCTTGTGTTTTCTTTGTTCCAATGACATGTTAAATCACCGTTAAACAAAACAAGAGATCTTCCCAAATTCAGTTCTGATAAACTGACCTTGTAGAGGTGGAAACCCTGGAGAAAGATGAGCCCTGCCTTTTTTAGGGGGGAGGGTTGGTTGGTTAATTTAGATTTTTTTTTTTTTTTATAAAGAATTCATAACCACCGTCTTTTCAGCTGTTTTCCTGTGGTTCTGCTCTTCTGGTTGTGGCTGAAACTAATTCTTTATATTTTTTCAGGACACAGCAGCAGAGAAAGAAGAATCCAGCCCAGATCCACTGTGGCACAATCTACGGACTTCAAACACCCAGAGAAGTAAGGGGGAAATTTTTAAATGCAGAGTAGGATTGGAAGTAGGGCTGGAACTGGAAGGAAAGCCACACACATATTTAATTATATGCAGGTTCTGAAACATTAACCTTGTTTGTGTTGGGGTGTGAATTTCTTTACATGATTATTCACACCTGTGGATTAATAAACTTTTCCAGGCTCCAGTGTTGTTAGAATTGTCACTCAAACTAATCATTGGAAGTTCTTGATAAGGCAACTGAAAGATGAAAATAAAATCAGTCTAGTAAAGATCATATAGTGAAACCTTAGAAATGCCACGAGCAGATATTAAAGAGATGTTAACCATAGGTGTGTCCTGTAATTTAGGGCTCTGGTCTTGACTTACCAGTGACCTGGTAATTTTAGCCCTGATGTTGTGACTTCACACTGATCATAGAATCATTGAACTTGGAAAAGCTCTCTAAAATCACAACTCCAACCACTAACCCAGCACCAGTGTGTTCAACACTAAACCATGTCCCCAGGTGCCACATCTGCATGACTTTTGAACACTTCCAGGGATGGTGATTCCACCACTTCCCTTGGCAGCCTGTTCCAATGTTCCAGTGCTTAACCACCTTCTCAGGGAATACTCTCACCCTGGTGATCACTCTGTGCTTTGGGGACGCTCTTTTACTTACATTACTGCAGGATTTTCAAAACCAATTGTACCAAACATATCTCAAACTGCACATTTTTAGCACATTTTCTTTCTAAGCTTCACCCTCCTGGCTTGCAAAAATCCAAGACAATTTCTCCTCTGCAGCAGAAACCCAGGATTACTCCTGCACACTTCGAAACCCTGGCAAAGAGGAGGTGTTCAACATGGATGTTGCCTACTCAGAGCAAGCAGCTGTCCTGCTCAAGGGATCCTTCCTATCTGAATCCAGGAAGTTAAAGGATGGAAATGCCCTAACTGTAAGCACTGGAGGAATTTTTCTTGTTATAATTTATTAGTCCTGGCTAGTCAAGGTGGTACAAGATATCAAATTCAATTCATACCTGTGGGTAGTGTTGCAATGGGTCTGTGTTTGGTGGTATTTTTGAGTGTGTTATTTTGTGTTTATTTTGTGTGTTGTGCTATTATCTTTGCAGTGTTAGGCAAGGATAGCCATTGTGTAGTGGAGGATCAAAAGAAATAAGACTTTCATCTGAAACTCCCTATTTTGACACACATTCATGCTGTTTCCTCTGAAAAGAGGAGATTAACTAACTGCACTTTCTTACTCATAATTCTAAAGTTTTGTCCTCTCTGCAAATGAACTGGGCTGCTTCCAAAGTTCAAGTAGATTAGGGTGGGTATCAGGCTGTCTTTAATTTAGAAAACTGGCATCTCCTATATGATTAAAGAGCAATATTGAAAAGGGAAAATATTTATTCAGCTGGTGGTTGAGTAGGAGTAGTTTTGAGCATATGTCTGGTCTGGAACACAGCAGGAAGAGCAGATGCCTGGTTATGACAAAAATAATAAAGCTACAACAGAAGTTGTTCACTAGTGGGTTTAATAGTGGTAACTTGAGCTGAATCTTTTGTGTATGTTTCCCTTAGAGATTTAAGATCCTGAAGGGCAGACTAGGAGTGACCAGGGTTGGAGATCTGTCAGCTCAGGACATGAAGAAGATCCCCACACTGGCCCTCATTGAACTTACAGCTCTCTGTGATATCCTGGGCTTTGAGCTGAAGAGAAACAAAGCAGCAAAACTGAAAACAACAGGTAAGTTGTACTCTTTTTTTTTGTGCCTTTTTTTTTTTTACACTCATCTTCTCATCATACACTCATCATTGTGTTTCAAATGTTAGAACAGAGGGTCTTTGATAAGAAACCTTGTGACAGGTGTGTTTTCCTTGGACTTCTCCTGTCAGTGGATCATGACAACAAAACCTACTATCACATTTATGTCTGGCTGTAACTGCCCTGTTTAACTATTCCTTTCTTTCTCAAGTATCTGTGCTATAAGTACCATCTTAGTTTGCAGTAGGGGATATATCATTTACACCTCTAATACAGGTGAAACAGACTTGCAAATGTTATTTCTTTTGTAGAGAAAAGACTCTTTGGAGTTCCACTCAACACTCTGTTGGAAAATGACCAAAAGCTGCTGCCCAACACCAAGGTCCCTCTGCTACTCCAGGCAGTAAGTTCTCCACTAATTTCATTCACACCTCTGGTCCTCAGAGTCAGGAGTCTGTGATAAGGACAGGCTGACTCCTCATCCTCTGTGCCTAAGAGCTTTCTGTTTCTCCCTTTAACAGCTGCTGTCCTGCCTGGAGAAGAGAGGACTTGAAACAGAGGGCATCCTGAGAGTTTCTGGGTCCCAGACCAGAATTAAGGTATGAGTCCTTTAGCATTGTTTGGAAGTGTCAGGGGTGATCAGGAAGGATTTGCTGAAGCGAATGACCTGAATTATCTCATCCCCCTTCCCAGTACAACCAGGAACATCCATTGGTGAAAAATACCAGAGCATGTGCTGAGGCTCTCTGCAACATGTTGACTTGATTTCTTGCCCTCTCAGTGCTCAGCTATAAAATTTCCCTTACATTTACTTATTAAGGCTCGTGATAAATTCCATCTTTTTCTTAGAGCCTGGAACAGAAGCTGGAAAGGGACTTCTACAGTGGGCTGTTCTGCTGGGATGAGGTTCACCAGAACGACGTGTCAGGGCTGCTCAAGAGATTCATCCGAGAGCTGCCAGCCCCCCTGCTGACTGCAGAGTACCTGCCTGCCTTTGCTGCTGTTCAGAGTGAGTGCCTGCCCTGCTGCCTGCACCATTTGGGTTTGTGCACAGCTCCACTGGCCTGGGCTCTCCTGTCAGCTGTGCTGGGAGCATAGCACAGCTGAGGGCTGGAGCCACTGGTGCTTGGCTGAACGTGCCTTTCCATAGTGCCACTGTCCTGGGGTCTTCAATTATCTGTCACTCGAGCCTGCAAGGCTCTTGCCATCAATTAGGACAAGTTGATCAATAATGACACACAGACTGAGCAGTGGAAACTGGCCAGGGCACAGAGTCTGCAGGAGTGTGCTGTTCTGCAAGCACAGCAGAACAGGCTTGGTGCCTCAGTCAGTAGTTTGGGTGTGTTAAGCTGACTGAGTGCACAAGTTCTTTGCTCAAAAAATGAGGAATTATGGGTTCTTTTGCTGCCCTTCAAGGGCATCAGGGCTTCTGGTTGATTGTGTTCTCTAAGGGAAATGAATCATGGGGAGTTCCCTTCTCAAGGACAGTATGAGTTTGATTTACTTCTGTGAAACAAGGTCTCAAATTCTAGATGACCAACCATTCTGTAAGTAATTGTCTCATTCCTTGGAGGATTCCTGTGTTCAAAAAGAGGGTCAGAAACCTGAATCCTCTGTCTTGTTGTTACTCTCCTTCTAGATATTCCAGACCTGAAGCAAAGATTGCAAGCTCTAAACCTCCTGATCCTGATTCTACCAGAGTCCAACAGAAACACTCTGAAGGTAACTGCTTGCTTTTGATTGAGCTGGTAAAACCTAGAATCACAGAATTCTTTAGATTGGAAAAAACCCTTCTTGAAATCATTGAGTCCAACCATTTCCTCAGCACTTCCAAGGCCACCACTAATCCATATCCCCAAGTGACACAATTACATGGCTTTTAAATAGACATCACCTCTCCCTTTCTGTGCTTTATAAGAGCTGTGGTGGTTGTTGCTGCTTTTTTCTTTTTCCTCCTCCAAGGTATTAAAGGTAAGGCTGACTTAGCACCCTGCATACTTCATTTAAAGCACTGGAATGTATAATTCAGTCAAATATGATCTGTCATGACTCTGGTGGAGGTGTGAGGTAAAAGTGATAATCCAAAAGGGTTTATTTTTCCACGTTTGGGAATGGCTTTGAGGGGACACTGAGGGAAAGGGGGAATTCATTTTTGGATTCAGAAACTTTTACAGCTAGACTTTGTAAATTATCACCTGCCAAGGAGTAAAAACTCATCTGTTTCCCCACACAGACTGTTTTTCCTGATTCATAAATACTGGATAAACCTCTCTTGGTGTGGTTATTTGTTGCTATCCTAGTTTTAGAAATTGGTCACTCTACTTCCTGACTGGAGAAATGGGATTTGCTGATCTATATCAAGAAAAAGTGCTAATTAATGATCCCTCCAGCAATTGCCATGGTAGTTTTATTGAGCATTCCTTGTAATGGACATCTTACGTCTCTTTCCCTCTTCTCAGGCCCTTCTTGAGTTTCTCAGCAAGGTGGTTGCCAGGGAAAACAACAACAAAATGAACCTCTGGAACGTTTCCACAGTCATGGCCCCAAACCTCTTCATGCACAAGGGGCTGCCAAACAAGATCCCTGAGGGGAAGGAGAAGCAGCTGGCGGAGGGGGCGGCTGACGTGGTGCGGATGATGATCCACTACCAGGATCTGCTCTGGACAGTGAGTGCCACAGCAATTGTGTGGGGCAGCAGTGCCTTGTCTGCTTAGAACTGGGATAGGGAAGGGATAGCCTTGGAAATTTCAGAATAATTAAACAGCTGTAAGCAGCACCTCTGGCTGAATTCCAAGGCTACCTGTCCTCAAGGTAAACAGATATTTTTTGTCTAGTTAAGGAGCTGAAGTGATGATCAGGTTCCTAAATGACATCCTTATCTCTGCTTGATTTAATTCCTGTTTTCACCCTTCTCCCCTGCCCAGGTCTCCTCTTTTCTGGTGGCTCAAGTGAGAAAGCTGAACGAGAGCAGCAGCAAAAGGTACCAGTTCTGCGACAAGCGAATTAAAAATTTGTTGCGGAAGATTCATGCTGATAAAGACAAGGTGGAAAAGAACCAGGGAGAGGTGAGTTAGGGCTTGGGAAAAAACCCCAACCCCTTTGTGGCAGCATCAAATATTTTCCTGAGAATTCAGAAAGATGAAAGAGGGAGGGGATGAAAGAGGGAAAGATGAAAAGAGCAAGAGGGAAAAAAAAAAAAGAAGAAGAATGAGGACCAGTTTTCCAGATGCTTTTATCCAGATTGTGGCAAAAACTGATCTCAACAGTAAAAGCACTAAATAATTTCAAGCTACAAAACACTTGCTTAAAAGCAGAGAAGAGATCAGGAGCAGAAATTTTGTTTTTCCCCATATGAAGAGCAGGATTCTTATGGCTCTGAGTGTCCCATGTGTTGGTGCAGATATGTCTGCTGTGATAAAGGCAGACGTATTCTCAATTTTAAAGCATAATTTCAGGCCACTGCCTAATATTCTTTTTTCTCCATAATGTCTCTTAAAATGACACATCACTTGGTCCTTCCTTTCTTTGGAAAGGACCATTCTGGAATTCAGTAGCCTGCAACCCAGATCTCTAAATTCCTTTCCGAGTAATTTAAATGAGTCATTCACACTTGTGCAGAACAGTTTGTCAGAATTTCTTCTGACAAGCCCTGCTTTCACCCGAGCTCGTGTCAGTGCCATGTTTGAACAGCAGAGAGCACCAGCACACGCTGATGGAGAGCAAGGGCTCCTCTGGACACCAGAACATAAAGCTCACCTTGGAGCTGCCATAAGCTTTCAACCTGTACTATATGTGTAAGAAACAAGCCTAAATTCTCTGAACAGCTGTCTGGATGGGTTTAATTCTTCACACTCTCCAATCTATTTTGAAAATTAATGTTTTGACTGATAAGAGTCTTCTTTAAGCACCATTTTCTTTTTGCCTGCCTTGTTCAGCCTTCCAAGATTGTGAAAGTCCACGCATCACTCCTCTTGAAGGACTCTCTGGAGGTGCACTTGAACAATGCAACCAGGGTTGCTGATGTCTTGAGGCAGTTTCAGAAGAACCTGTGCCAGAATGGCTGGAATATTGTTAACACTGTCAACCTCCTCAAGTGGTAAATGGCTTTTTCTCTGCTTAAAAAAGAAAAAAAAAAAACAAACCAAACAAACCTAAGTGGTCTAGCTGCTGTTTTCTGTCTTGAAGTAGAGGTGAGGTGGAAGCACAGTGAGTCATGAGGAGAGATCGTTCTCTGCTCCTCTGTTCTAAGCTTAGGAAATGGTGCTGGATGGAGAAGGCAAATTTTAGCTCACTGAGGATTCCAGCCAGTGCTCAGGCTGTCAGGAGGTCAGTGGTCCCCTCTGGGCTGCTGGACACCAAGTGAACTCCAGAATTCTTGCTGAAGGGAAGTGAGAAGGCAGTAACATTGATCCTGACATGCAAACCCCCTCCAGCTCTCCTGCAGAAAAGCATCATTCGCCTGGAGTAGTAATTCCAGTGTGTTTATGTTAATGTAGGGATTTCCTAAAATAAACTCTGCAATTTCCTCCTGTGCTCCTGTGGTGAATTGCTGAATTAACCCAAAAGAGGAGCAGAAGAGCTCCTGCCCCCTCTGGCACAGCTCCTGCAGACTGTATGGGGTGGGTGACATGGCAGTGCCTCTCCTGTCCCCAGGAGGTGCCACACAAGGAGAGTAGGGCAAGTTGGCTGGGTATGGATCAGCTGCTGTCTCAGCAGCAGCTTGCCCTGTTTTCTTCTTTTCCAATTCTGGGTGTCCTGCACTGTGCAGAGGATCAGCAAGGTCTCTGTACCATGGCTTCTTTGATCAATTCTGGGTGTCCTGCACTGTGCAGAGGATCAGCAAGGTCTCTGTACCATGGCTTCTTTGATCAATGCTGGCCTCTGCACCACAAACAGTTCTTTTGGAAGGAGTATTACTGAACTGCCTAACCTGTCTTTGCAGAGATTTAACCTTCAGTGTGTTTTTCTTTCTGCAGTAACAACTCCATGGAGTGCACAAACCTGCTCCTGTATGAAGTGGGAGGTAATATTGGTAAGTACCAATGGTAGCTGAAAATAAGGATTCTGATATCCAGTTTTTATGCTTAGATTCTTTTTGGAGATAGTTAAAAAAACTTCTCTGTGCAACTATGCCATTACCTCACCACCCCAAGACTGAAGAATTTCTTCCTAATATCTAATGTGCATCGACCCTCTTTCCTCTCAAAGCCATTACCTTAGATTTGTGGAAGTGCTTCTGAAAGGTTAAAATTATTGAAATGAATGTGAACAAATCCTAGTTTTTAGGTGGGAGCAAAAACAAACAACAAACAAATCTAGCTAAAGGACTAAGGATATTTAAAAATGTGTTTTTTTTCTGAATGTCTTGTTTAAACAGGTGAACATTGCCTGGACCCAGACACTTACCTCTTGGACTTGTACCACATCAACCCCCATGCTGAGTGGATAATTAAGCAAAACCCATCTTACCCTCGGATGTTCTGAGGAAAACATGAGTAAAACAAAGCATTTGGTTGCAGTTTTTGATAGTTGTGGAAATAAAGACTTTGCTGTTGTAGTGTCAGAGCAAACACTGCTTGTTTCTTGGAAGGAAAAGCACCTTTATTAACTGCTTCCATGGCAGCTGGCAGTGAGAGCACATGGCCTCTGTGCTAACAGGAGTGCTGGAAACAAGCAGCAATTATTTGGTAGCAGAGTTTGCAGGGGGAATGACTGTTCCTAAACAAAATACCCCCAAAACAAACCCTGAAGGCAAAGCTGCAGTGGTTGTGCAGCAAAGATGGAACAGAAGAAGAAAAATATTATCTTGAATATGGTGGAAGGCATTTGTGTATTCTGGATTTGCTCTTTCTTTTGGAGGAGAGACAGCCAAATGCTGCAGTGGTACTAAGGACATCCCTTTGGTAAGGTCCATGGCTGCCTGTGGCATGTCACCAGAAGAGTTTTTGATCCTGGGCTTCACTATTAAGCTCCTGTTATGTTCTCTGAAGAATGAAAAAGGATATTTCAAAAAGGCCTGATGGGATGTGACAACAACACATTGTATATTTTATGACTGCAGTTAAATACATATGTGCAACACAAGAAAATAACTTTCCTTGAACAAAGGTATGGGAAATACAGCTGCCTTTCAGATGTGCAGTGTGACAGGAGAGATGCCTGTCCCATGCAGCTCTGCTGGTAATGCAAAGCCCAATTGCCACCAGTGAGGATAAAACACGCATTTATTTTGATGGACAACCTATGTATCAAAAAACAATTCAGGAAATATCCTGAAGTTAGTGAGGTTGGTAATTTGACCTGGCCATGTGAACTGAACTTTTGTGGAAGATTCTGTGTGAATGTGTTTGTTCAAAAGTTATCAAACCTCCCCTGAGATGTGAGGTGGCTGAACTGAGCTGAGCCCTCACTGCTCTGGCTGCACATTTGTGTCACACTCAGCACAGCGTGGTCACTGTGGGCTGGACAGGTGAGGGCAGAGCAGAACACTCACTCCTTGCTGTGTGTCATCATCATTACCCAGCCTTGGCTCCAAGAGGACTGTGCTGGGAGGAGCAGTGCAGGAGTGCTGCCTTCCTTTGTGGTGATGCTGAAATACCTCATGTGAGGGGCCCCGCTGTGCAGTGGGAGGGGTGAAACAGCCTGTTTGGAAATGTGGATGGCTTTCTTTAAACGTTGTTTTTAAACATGATTGGATATTTATTCATGTGGCAGAAACAGGGCTGCCCTGCAAGTGTATACTCAAAGTATTTCATTTGCCAAATCCCAGCTGCACTAGTGACGATCTCCAGTATTATTTCTTTTGTTAGATGAGTTTGTTTCCATTGCAATCTGAATTTTCCATTTTCTCATTTTTTTCCCCAGGATGAAGTGTAGCTTTCCTTATTCATTATTTCAGACTCCTAGATTCTGTTGTAAAGGTGCTTCACTCTGATTATTCTGTCTCTGTGGTTAAATCCTCTTGGTGGTTAAGATCCTCGAGGAACAGGCGAGCCACAGTCCATATTCTTTCCAGCTTTTTTTGAATTCTGTGTGAGTGGTGCAGATATCTAAAAATTATTCATATATTAGAAAGTCTGTCTGTTCCTTTTGGTTGAGATGATGCAGATGCATTGAGTGGTTCACCTTCATAGATGTCTTCTTAAGAACCTGTAATGGAACCTCCCAACCCTGACCCAGGTATCAACAATTATTGAGGTGCCTTTTTTATAGGGCTTAAATTGTGCCTGAAAGAGCCTGATTCCTTTCCTTGAGGATGGGTGATTCATGCCTCTGGAAAGATCAAACTGCTTTAAACTGGGCTTTAAAAACCAAAGGTACCTATTCAGCATCCCATCTGGAATTCTTTGTGGCAGTGATGGAGTCAACATGGAAAAGAGCAAATGCCAGGGATGTGATACCCTGAGAAATGCCCACCTTTATATCCAATGATAAAGGTATCACTGTGAGCCCAAAGATCCTTTACAATCTGAATTGCACTCTGAAAATCACACAATGCTGCATTTTTTTCCTGGTTCATTAAATATTCTGTCCATATGTATTGAGGGGTCAAGACTGCATCACTGCTGCTGTGAACTACAACTGAGTGGGGTTTTTTGTACACCAAACAATGTGAATCAATGCTGTGAAAAATAAGGTTAATGGGAGATTCTCATGAGATGAATATCAGGTTTAAATATAAAAAGGAAATGTAAAGCAAAACAAAACAGACGATGGATATGCTTCTAATTTTTTTCCTATCTTTGTATCAAAAAGTAAGTGTAAATTTTTCAGTCAGTGATGTGTAGCCCACTCCTGATGGGTGGGCTTTATCCTGGGGGTATTAAAAGCCAATCCTGGGGATGGCTTTTAATATCTTTTATTTTTTATGAATTTTTAATTCTGTATTTAAATTTCATTTATTCAGTGAAACAATAAAAATACAGCAAAATCTCCTGGCTTCATTTTCATTAGAGAACAAGTTAAATGGCACCACATCTGTGGGTGCAGCAGGACATGCCTTGTGCCTGAAGAGGGATGTAGCTGGGGTCTGAGTTTTGTGTTACAGCTTCAGGAGAAGCTCCTCTTTGGCTGATCCTGTGGGATTGCTGCAGAAGGACGGGCCAGGAGGAAGAACAGGAGCTTTCTGTTGGGTATAAAAAGCCCAGAGAAAGGTGGATGGGAGCTGAATGTGAGCATCAAGGATTAGTGACTTCTGAAGAAAGAGGAGCAGTTGTTCAGGATTTAAGCTTGAGGAAATGTGTCCCTATCCCATGAGAAATCCCCTTCCCACCCCCTCAGTCCTGCTCAGCTGTGCTGTGCTCAGGCACTTGGGTGCTAGACACAGAGTAACAGGAATCCAGCCTGGATCTTTGGTTAAATCACAACTAATAGTGTTCAATAATGATGAAATGTGGCATAAATCCACGGTGAACTGTTTTAAAACAGTGCATCAGCCTGTCCAGCAGTGCTGGTGGAAAAGCAGGGCTTGTTCTCCTACCCAGACACAAAAAGAAAAGGGGAGGAGGATCCAAGTAGCTTCAAAAAGCTTCCAGAGCAATTATCTGAGGAAAACACCAGTTTATCAAACTCATTCCACCCATTCATCTTCAGTAGTATCAAAGTGCTAATCTCTCCCATCCCCAAGGGCTTTTGTGATTGATCATTACACAGCTCTCCCCTGCTCAGAACAGAAGCCCAGGATTTATTTTGAATGCAACTGTATGTTGTGCTGAGATAAGGGACAGAGCATAAAAGAACCTTGCAAATGCTGGTTAAATATAGTTGTGGATGAAGTGGAATTGAAATATCAAAATAACAATAATAATTTTTAAAAAGTAGCTTGCCTTAGGAAAAAGTATTTGCAAAAATATAGTGTCTTCACAGGGACAAGTGAAGCTTCAGCTCTTGGAGGGAAATGCCACAAGTAAATGCATTTCCTGGAGCAAAGTAAGTGGCAGCAAATATTGTTGTAAATAAAATACAACTGTGTTTAATTAAATCTATTTCTTCACCCCTATGCAGTCCCCAATGCTGAAAACAAGACAAATGACATCTGTGGTTTTGCATGCTGAGAGGATGGAACTTTAAAGTTCTCTCCAAATCCTGTTTGCTTATGAGGGCTGCGCGTCTTCACCTTGTCGGGGGGGGAGGTGGAAATAGAGGCTGAACTTCAATATTTTAAAAATATTGGAAAAGAAAATGTGCAGCTGCTCTGACTTACCAGCTGGGTAAAGACCTGGGCAGTCTCTAGTCCCTCCAGTCTCAGGTTTGTGTGGGGATTTTGTTGTTAGTGGTGGCAGACAGCCTTTGCCAGAGCAGCTCTGTTGGTTGTCCTTCCCCAGGACAGTGAGGAATGGTGACCTCCCCTGCCCCAGCACCTGGCAGCACCCTCTGAACTCAAGGGGTTGCAGCCTTCCCCTCCACACTGAGCTCTGCTCTCCAGCTCTGGCCAGGGGCTGACCCAAACAATGGCAGTGGAAGAAGGAACTCTATTCCTTTTCTCCTTAGTCCTTGGAAGGGAATTGGAAATGGTGATGTTTCCATCTCTGTGACCATCTTGGCTCTCTGCACTTTTGTAGCTGATGAAGTTGCAAGGGTAATTACCTAGGGGATAAAGCAGGAAAAGAGTAAGTAACCCAACAGAAACGGAGGGTGTGGGTGTAGCTCTGTGGGTTGCATGTTGTTTTGTTTGTTTTTCAAGATTTGTAAGAGACACAGATACACACAAGTGCTGCTGCCCTCTCCTCACTCATCCCAAACCTTTCTCTTGGCAGGCTGTAGTAGAAACCTGCTTCAGAAATTCCCTATCCTGTGCAGGATGAGGATGAAAGGTTGGTTTACCCTTGCTTTCAGCTTTTGCCAACATGTCCTTCCTCTGCTGGAAGGGTGAGGTGAGTCCTCAGTACTGAACATACTTCTTGTTTATCCATGTATGTAGATGGAAGCTCCAAGGTGAGCACGGACTGTTTGTACCTTGTATTAAAAAGTAATCTTTTAAGCCTTACCCAGAGTTTTAAAACTCCCAAGAAGTGTAGTTATCCATAACCCACTGGTGTTACCTCCCACCTCATCTTTCTGTATTGCCCAGTCAGTGCAGGAGGAAGAGCCATCCTTACCTATGACTCTGGTTAAACCTTCTCTGGACACAAGCACAGCCACAAAAGTGGAATAATTGCCTTTTACTTATAACAAACTGGCAGAGCTGTCTCAGGGTTTCAAGAGAGACAATTAAAGATTTTACATTGTTTTCTTCAAAAGGAGAAATAGACCCAGGGGTTCCTTAACAGTCCTCCTGATTCTTCTGCACCACCCTCTCAGAGCCCGTTGTTGTGGGTTGCATTTATTATGAGCCACTTATTATCCCTAATTATTGAGCAGGGGGTAGGGCTCTCGCTAACAGGCGGAGTTGTGACTTGATGAACACTCAGCTGTCTCTCTTTAAGATAAAATTACTGTAATTAGCAAATCGATCAACCCTACTTTCTCTTTGCCTGGCTGGGACAGAACAAATGGGCTAAATGAGACCTATTTAGCACAAAAGTAGAGAAAGGGGCACGAAGACCTCAGGATACACAGGCTCAGAGCTATTTTGTCACACACTGCTTTTAATGGTAATGTCACTTAATTGTCTCTTGTTAGGCAATTTTGTCTGCAAAAAAAAAAAAAAGCACCCACGCTGCACTTTGTTCAGCTCAGCCCAGTAAGGCAGAGTCAGAGGGTAAGCAGCCAGGTGGGTTGTTTGGTTAAGGCCTCCTCATGGAGCAGGGCTGGCTTGGATGCCCTGGGTGCTGTGCTCACTTGTGGCTCTTACCAGGTTGCTTGCAGAAATTATGTTTTTGAGAGTAAGATCGATTCCTTAGGTTGTCTTTAGCCAAGCAGATGTCACCTTCTCCAACTCCCCCAGCTGCTGCTCCTCACGTTGCTTTGATGTCTGAGGGTATCAGTGCTTTTAGCTCCAGGAATCCTCCCAGCTCACTGATGTGGGAAACATTTGTCCCCAGCTCTTCTTCCAGAGCTGCGCTAAGAAGCATTTGGCCACAGGAATTTGTCCCTCTTGAAGCTTTTGTGGTGTGTCTGTGCACTCTGGTAAGCTGACATTGCATGTGTTGTCGCCCATCCTCCCTGCCTGGCCATGCTAGGGCTGTGTCACATCCACACATGTATTGAGGGTGATCCCATTAAGGGGATGAGATGCTGCAGGGCCAAGGAAATGCACTGTTTCACTGTGTTCTGCCCTTCTGGGAAATGAGCTGGTAAAGGGTAAATCTGCTACATATGGAGAACAATATGGGGAGCAGCTGAGGGAGCTGGGGATGCTCTGCCTGGAGAAAAGGGGGTTCAGGGGGCACCTTATGCCTCTTTACAACTACTGGATAGAATATAGCCAGGTGGGAATTGGTCTATTCTCCCAGGTAACAAGTGGCAAAGTAAGAGGAAATGTCCTCAAGTTGTGTCAGAGGAAGCTTAAATTAGAGAACAGGAAAAATTTCTCCACTGAAAGAGTGGAACCAGGAAAGCAGTGGAATCACCATCCCTGGCAGTGCTCATGAGATGTGTGGAGGTAGCACTACAGAAGGGTTTGTGTCAGCCCCAGGTCTCAGGAGGATGAAGCTGGTGCTCCTGCCAGCAGTGGTTGTTCTTGCTACACCAACTCACCTAGGTTTGCCTACACATGCTGTGTGAGACCATCACAGCCACATTTATTGCAACAGATTGCTAAAAAAATAATCTGTAAGTGCTTCAAGGAACTGAACTGCTTAACCTGGAGAGTTGTCTTCATTCTGGCCCTTTTGGCACAGGCCAGAGGGAGTTGATCCTCGCTGTCCCCACAGCTGCAGGCTGCAGTGAGCTGTGATAAGGGCACTAGGGCAGATGGACAAATGGGAACCAGAGAGTGCCTGGCTTGTCCTGTAATACTGAAGGCTCAGCATTTCAGAGGGCTGGTCATCACTGCCTGCTTCTGTGGCTGCTCTCCATTTGGGGGCTGCTCTGCTCTTTCCCCAGAGCTGTCCATAGGGCATCTCTGTCCATCGGAGCACCCCTGGCTGCAGGGGACAGCGAGTCACTGCTGGGACTGTCACATACGAGCAGGGAAAGCCCACGTTGAGCCGTCAAAGGCAGAGCCAAGAGCATCTGAAAGCTTCATTAGGCGGGCTTTGTTCTGAGGGCGCAGCCAGGCGGGGAAATGATGCCGGCAGTGTTATCAGCCATGTGCAGCAGGCGGTTGCGTAGCAACCCCAACTGGGGGACCGGGCTGCTCCACCGGAAAGAGAAATATTCATTTGATCCAATTTAGAGGCATTTCAAACAGGAATTCACTGCTGATGGAGGATTCTCTTAGGTTTGACATCTCTTAAAGAGGTGGCAGCTGGTGTTGGCCTTGTTTTAGCATCGTGTGGATGCACTCTCACAAGGTAAAGGAACCTAAGACAATCCAGGTTGTGTTTGGGTTCCCATATGCTGCTTTCCATCCCTTTGTCCTGCTGGGGCTTGAAACGGGATGGGGACTGGAAATTTCATTGCTTCTTTCAGGCCTGGCGCGAAGGCATCTCCAGGGAGCCCTTCTTGGTACCACATTGGTTACTATAGGCGAGGAGGGGGACCATGGTCCCTGCTCCCTCTGAGCCCTGTTCAGAGAGTAAAGTGCAGGAAGGGCAGGGTTCTGCTGCTGCATCTCCTTTCCAGGCTGGAGGATTGGTCAGACTTCAGAGAATCTACAAACCTGCAGTACCTGCTAAGGAGCACTGGATGTATGGGTAGGAAAGAGATTCATCCAGCTGCTTTTTTCTGGACCTTGAGATGTTGAGATTGAGGCAAACAGAGGCTGCCCAGGCCTGTTTTGAAGGGCAGCACGATTATATGGTGCAAATAAGAAAAATCCCAGCTCTGAGGGAGATTGCCAAGTGTGCAGGTAGGGCAGGGCATCCTGTGGTCTCCCTGTCCTGCTGCAGCTCTGGCTATTTCACACAGAAGAGGCTCAAAGAGCTTTTTTAAACTTCAACTTGGTGTGAGCTGTGCAGTTAGAGCAGTAGGGTCGAGTCAGTCTGCCCTGAAACAGAAACTGGGATGCCCAGACATCATGAGGGCATCCCTAAAGGCTTTGTCTAGACTTTGGGAGAGGGATTCACGTGCTCCATGTGCCATCTATCTGGCTTTCCAAAAATCTGTGTGGGTTTGCACCCACCCTTGTACATTCCTCTCTGGTGCCTAGAGCAGACAGAGCATGCCTGAGTACTCCCAACTGCAACTATTAATAGGGAATTAACAACTACAGGATATTTATTGTGCTTTTGTGGCCCCATACAGTAACATGAAAATCTCTGTTTTATTCTTTGTTCCCCTGTTACTGTCTGCATGGCCAGGGTGAGCAGGGAACAGCCAGAGGGTGCTGGTACTGCCTTTGGGATCCATGATGGGGGAGAGGTTAAATGAATATCCTGTGTGGCCCCACCTGCTGAGAATGTGGAGGCATTTTCTGTCACTGATCAGCTTGTGACAGCAAGTCCAAAGAATATTATTTGTATATGGAAAACTCCTTTCTCTGCTCTGTCCTCTGACTTCAGCCTTTCAATATTGAACAATAATACATCTTCCCTTCTTATTAACAATTCAGTTTGAAGACTGATTCAGATTAACTTGGGCTCTCATTGTATTAAGCACTTTAGGGGAAAAAAAAAGCCATAGGAGCTCAGGATGTTTATGAAAAGCAATTTCCTCAATGCCAGGCAATTTAATAACTCCACAGCCATGGCATTCAGCTTCTCATTTATTTTAAACTGTGTTTCCAAACTGTGACGGGTCAATAATAAATAAAGCAGAGTGGCAGATTTTGTGTGGAAGGGAGCTAAAAGGAAAAAGGCACATTCAGACAGAAGCACAGAGAATAGTGTGGCTCTTGGGTCTGACAAATTACAGGCTCGTTTGAAAAACAAATTCTTTTATAATCAATATTTCCCCACGAAACTATTGCAAGCAAGTAAAATTTGGAGCTATATATGGCAAAAGGGAGAAAATTCTGATCCTATCTCATCCAAACTGTTTCCTTGTAGCAATAACATTATTCTTCGACATATTGTTCTGGATTTTCACTTTAATCAAGTCCCTGGTGGAAGGAGACACATAGCCCCAGGCAGGCTTTTGCACCTGAGACCTCCAATCTACTCAAACAATAAATACAAACATCACAGAGTGTTTCAAATGACTTTTAAAAATACTGGAAATCAGTACCTTGTAGGAAACAAAGTGAGTTAATAGTATTTGTTGAAAACACCTCTTACAAACCACGTGGGACAGTGAGCAGGTCAAGTGGAATGTGTAGCAACATTCACCTATCTCCTGCTTCCCTCTGTGGATATTCGGGCAGACATTTTGGTGGGTTTAGGTTTTCTTATCTCCCTTTGAAGCATGGAATATGCAGAAGAACTGAGCTAAATTGCTCTGTGTTGTGTCCTGCTCTGCTTATATGAACTTTGGGCTCTCCAGTTCAGGAAGGGTTTTTCTTCTGCATATCCCATGTTCAGGGCAGCAGGTTCAAGATGTAAATAAGTTTCAAAAAAGCTGGAATACTCAGAGTGTTGTTTGTATACAGGGTTGGAAAATTGATTTCTGTTGGTCACGTTCCCTTTCAGATTACCCCTGGTACAAAGATACCCCCTTCTCTATGTGAAGCATGAAGTGCTGTGGGTTTTTTTTTTGTGGATTATCAAAATATTGAGCTTGATTAAGGTGTTACTAGCTCAACAGACATATCTGTTGGATAATTTCTGTGAGTAATTGAGCAGGGAGGTTATCTCTGCCGTTCCCACCCAGCTGGAAGCTGGGCTGTGGCTGGCCAGGGAGTTGAGCTGTTTCTGCTTTTATTTTGGTTAAACAGAATATTTATAAATCAGGTGCTCAGCTTAAGTGTTTATTTAAAAGTCCTAACTTTTCCCTTAATGTTCCTGAGTGCTCACTTATTAGAAGCTCACACTGTGAGCCACAGGAATTCATGAGATGTTTTCTGTATCTGGGTACTTTAAATAAATCTCACAAGTGCAGGCTGCAGGGCCTGGGTAGATGAACTGTTTCTGAACAGGCTTCCCACACTAACCTTCCCTTCCTCCATCTTGGCAGGAAGGGCTGCACCAAAATCTTGGGTCTTTTGACTGTTAGTGGACTTACTTGTGTGTCTTAGGTTGCAAGGCAGGATGTAAACAGCAGTCTGTATTCTATCCCCATCTGTTAACCCAGCTGGGGCAGTGTTCTTTATCTTTTCCACAACCCAGCCTTCCTCCAGGAGATATCTCCTGTTCATGGGCCATGGAGTCCCAGGGCGTGGCTGATAAAATTCCATCATCCCATGGGGAGATGCTCCAGCCACAGGGAGGAGCCAAGCCTTTCCTACCCAGATAAAAACTGAGATTTGGAACACCAAGGCAGCCTTTTCCCACTGGATCCCAGAGGAAAACCAGACCTTTCCACATCATCACTGGACCTTTGGAGGAAAACTGCACCTTCTCCAGGAGCACTGCTCCAACTGAACCACATCTGTCACTGCAGGAGGATGCAGCCACCATTGAATGGGACTGCACCAACCCCTGACTGACTGATGGGGGGTCAGGTTGGATTCTGACTCTGGCAGTGTTTTGGGTTTGTCTGAAATACTGTATTTCTATTTTAATTTTCCTAGTAAAGAACTGTTATTCTTATTCCCATATCTTTGCGTGAGAGTCTCCTGAATTTCAAAATTATAATAATTCAGAGGGAGGGAGTTTATATTTTCCATTCCAAGGGAGGCTCCTGCCT
Source organism: Toxostoma redivivum (assembly GCA_013397375.1). NCBI lineage: Eukaryota > Metazoa > Chordata > Aves > Passeriformes > Mimidae > Toxostoma > Toxostoma redivivum. The sequence goes on from VXBI01014838.1 coordinate 1,717,278, forward strand.
TCCTTAGCAGACACCTGTCTTTTCAAACAAAGACACTGTGGAATTTTGTATTGAAATAGTGGCTTCAGTGGTGGCCAGGATGACACTGGAGCTGCAGGTGACATTGTCCCCAGAGGTTGTGTGAATAATGGTGTGAACTGGGGTGGGTTGAGCCTAGCTAGGTGCCACATACTCCCTCAAGCTGCTCCATCACTCTCCTCCTCCTGGGCAGGGGAGAGAAGATGTAACAAAAGGCTCATGGGTTGAGATCAAGGCAGGGAGAGATCTCTCACCATTACCACTGCAGGCAAAACAGACTTGACTTGGGGAAATTTCTTCAATTTATTACCAACAAAATCAGAGTGGAGTAATGGAAAACAAACAAATGCTAAAAATACCTTCCCTCCACCCCCTCTTTTTCCTGGGCTCAGCTTGACTCCTGCATTCTTTCCCTCCTTCCCATGGTGGTACAGGGAATGGGGTTGTGGTCAGTTCATCACACACTGACTCTGCTGCTCCTTCCTTCTCAGGGGAGGACTCCTCACAATCCTCCCCTGCTCCATCACGGGGTCCCTCCCATGGCAGACAGTTCTCCCTGAGCTTCTCCAGTTTTGGGCTTTCCCACAGGCTGCAGTACTCCATGAAGTGCTCCAGGGTGGGTCTTGCACGAGGTGCAGCCCTTCAGGAAGAGGCTGCTCCAGCCTGAACCCCCTCAGCATCACAGGTTCTGCCCCAGATGGGCTCCTCTCTCCATGGGGCCACAGCTCCTGCCAGGAGACTGCTCCAGCCTGGAGCTCTCTCTTAGTGAGGCTGGGTCTGAGACCAAGACCTGGATCTTCAGAGAAGCAAACCCAGCTTCAGAATGTCTAAGGAAGGTCAGGCATAAAAATATCTCTATCCCTGCCTTCTTCCTCCTTCCTGTCCTGAAGTGCATGAGCTCTTTCCCAATGAATCAGGGCTCTGGGCAAGTATCTCTTCCATGAGAGTGCTACAGCTGGCAGGGTAATGAGACAGAAATGTGATGGATCCTGAGTTCCCATTCCCTCCTGTGCTCCTGCTCAGTGCCCACACACTGCCTGAGCACGTGTGAACACCTGCAGCAGGATGCAGAGTCATACACAGGACACACTTCCCTTCTCTGCTGCTTCAAGGACTTTATTTTTTAAAGCTTTCATAAGAAATGTGCTTACACTGGCAAGGATTAAGTGAGAAGAATCTATTATGCTTCATCCTCCTGCAGTCCTATCCTCAAGGATGTCTCATCTCTCAAAGCCATTTCTGAGTCATCTCTTGATGGTTGGGCTGCAGGGCACTGACCAGGGGCTGCCAGGGTTCATCTCAGTGTGAGGAGGAGGGATGCCTTGCTCTGCATCAGGTGACCAGAGCCTGCATTGCTGCCTGCTGCTTGGCTGCTTTTGTATTCCCTTGATTTAAAGCCATTCTGCAGCATCTGGGGATTCATTTTGCTTAGATGTGCTACTTACATTTGTAAGATTTGTAAGAGAGCAAGAGTTATTATCTTAATTCATAGCAGTATTTCCAGGCAAGGCCTTTGATTGTGGGTGCTTTTTTTTCTTGTCTGTTCATGTTTTGGCTCACAGAGGATTTGCTTTTTATCAGGGTTTGGAGGGATATGATTTCTTTGTTTGATTTTCCTTCCCAAATATTCTGTCAGCTGCATACTGAAGGAAGAAAAACTTCTGTCTGAAAAATAGAGTCAGACCTTATTTTAGGCTTCCCTGCCCTTGTCTCTGATCAGGTAGCTGGAATTGTATGTAAAAATGATGGAGACAGGAGATAAGCTGTCAGTCCTGACAGTCTTCAGCTCTGGTGGTGGTGTCCCAGCTATTTCCAATCTTCACCTTGCTGGAGAACCCATTTCCATGATGATAATAATTTGTCAGCTTTTAATCTCCCTGTGCAGATGTGACAAAATAGTTTCATAATCCGCTTGCGTGCATCAGGCAGCTCACTTCTATTTTGGGAGAGCAGGGCTGACTAATATATAGCTCTGGCTGATGGTGTGTGACAGTGCTGTGCCAAAGGCTGTCACAGTGCAGCAAATGCCTCCAGAAAGGGGCTAAATGCAGGGAATTTTTGGTATTATCAGTTGGAAACTCAAAGGGAAAACATCACCCAAACCCGTGGAGAGAACCCTGGATTGTGAGTCACAGGAGGAGAAGTCCCTGTGTCTGTGCAGTCACCGGGGTGGAGCAGGGAGTGACATCCCTCGTGCTGTGTGTCTGCAGCCTGGCCATTGCAGCAGGGCTAGAGGGAAATGTGGGCTCAGGGCCAAACCCAGGGCATGGAAACAGCCAAAAACAGGGAATGGTGTCTCACTCCTGCTTCCAAGGGGTACAGAGCAGGCAATAGCATGTTCCCCCTGTCACAAGGGGTGCCAGTAACTCCCCAGATCCCCAGGGACTTTTCTATGAGTCATTTGGGGGATGAGAAAGTGGAGGGATAAATGGGGAACAATTTGAGCATTGTGTCATCTGAAGTGTGCTTCACTTGTGGGTAGGGGATAAAGCACTAACATCTAATGTAGCTGCACTGGGTGCGGGGGAACACTGGATTATATGGCTGAATATTCCATCATAACTTGCACACGTGGCCATTTGACTTTGTCATCTGATTTGGTCTCATTAAAGCTGAGAGAAAGAATGGTCAAACACTTGTCCTAAGAAAGAGTCTAGACATTCAATCGTTCCTAAATAACCAAGTGTGTTTAATTTTAAAAAATAATTAAAATTTCAGTAAGTCTCAATGTGTAGACAGTTTAATATGAAGATGAAACATGGCTGAAATATAATCCATATCTTGATCAAGCAAGGGATTTCGTTTTGGGAAGTAGCAGTGAGCTATGTGGGGGGGAAATGGTAAAAGTCCTCATTGTCTTGAGAGTATATTTGATTAAACCAGAAAGTTGGTAGAAAGAAAATGCAATTTCCAATCGTGTCTCATGAACCTACTAACAAGCTTGTGAAATGTGTGCATGGAAAGTCCTGTCAATGCTGTTTTCCTAATAGTAATGATACTTAAATATAAGTAAAGATGAGAACTAGTCCAAAGCAGAGAGCAGGCATAAATCCTACCATTTATCATCTATGTTCTTCTGGAAATAAGAAGTGACTGGCATACATGCTTAATTCAAACTAAATAGCCTATAAAACAAGTTCCCTAAGGCTAATAATAATAATAATATCAGGAGAAATTAATATAAGCATGATTGAATACAGGCTGTGCTGAGGAGTGAATATGGGATATAGATACAGATCATGCTCTGCTGTTTATGGTATGCTGGGAACTCCAATCCATCATCTGACCAGAGAATATAATGCAGTTAGAATCAAAAAAGATGCCTCTGTCTGAAGCAATGCATGGATGTTATAAACCAGTAAATGCAAATAATTAATCAAAAGCGGCAAGAGGGCCAAAGTAGAATATCATCAAGCAATAATTCAAATCCCAGCTGTGATTATGAGAAATAACATTAAATCTGCTATTTAATTAATATTAAGCTCCTGACACCCTCTAGGATTGGGCAGAGAAGCCTTCTCGGGCTAATATGATAATAGTCAGAGAAAATATTATGTTCCTTAAAATTTCAGAAAGGGTATTAACCATGGAAGGCTCTGAGATCTGTGTCTATAAACCATGTTCTCTGCATCCAGGTTTCCTGGGATCAAGCATCCCTTGTGAGAAATCCCAGTTCAGGCTGGGGCAGGCTCAGCATGTCCATCACCTTTGGGGTCCCTCTTTTGGTGTTGATCCATGGCTGCTGTGTAGCCTGATCCTTTTGGCCTCCCAGGAAAAAAGAGAGATCCCCTGTGAGACCTTGCTGAGCAAGGCTGGCTGCAGCAGCTGCTGGTGGCTGAAGCTTGGTGCCTTAGAGTAAGATGAGGGTGCCCCACCCAAGCACTGAGGTTCAGAAGAGATCCCAGAATGATTTGGGTTGGAAGGGACCCTAAAAGCCCATCTCTGTCCAGCCCCTGCCATGGCCAGGGACAGCTTCCCCTGGAGCAGGTTGATCCAAGCCCTGGTGATGATCTGACACCTTCAGCACCCAAGGTACCTGCAGGGAGGTGTCTTGCACTTGCTCCCAGAGCCTGGGACAAGTTAGACACAAGCTGATCCATAGCATGAAGCTTTTTCCAAGTGCAGATAGAAATATCTTTGTAGTAAGATTGTAGACTTGCTTCATTAGTGGAGTGACTGACTCCTGTGCCTGGGAATCAAGCAGCTTCCTTCACCTTCCCCTGCTTTGTGAGAGTGTGTGTGTGTGGTAAATGACCTTTGGAATGAAAATATTAACAGAAAAGGAAAACATGATTGTAATTTATGAAATGTTAGCCCAGCTGCCTCTGGGGGGTGAACAGACCTTTCAAGCTGATACATCACTGGGTGCCTGCATTGGCACAGGTGCATTTAAAGAGTCAATTAGGGGGAAGCTGTGTATTTACACAGCCTGGATTCATTTCACATTTGGCAACTTTCTTTTTAAACAGTTGAGACTGTGAAGCTGCTTGAAGAGGTTGCATTTTGAGAAAGGGCTGGAAGAGGTTCCAGAGCAAGGAGATGAAGCCCAGACCTCATAACAAAGAATTTTGGTGTTCACTGCATCCTGAGAGCAGCAGATTGATCAGCCCCTGCCTGTGATGGAGCAACTCTTGATGGTGGGATTTGGGCTCTTGAAAGTTGGCAAATGGCTGTAAATAACTGTGAAACTTTCAGGGATGTTTTCTGCAGGAGAAAACGGAAATGGATGCTCTCTTGACAGTTGCTTTGTGCAATTCAATTTTCAGGGAAAAATCCCTGAGTTTCTGTCTTTATTACTGGCCAGGGGCTTCCACATAGGGCCATTAAAACCTTAAAAGACTCTCTTTGAGGCAGATCAATGCAAAATGAAATGGGGGAAAATTGCTTATTGCTGAGGCAAATACAGCACTGTGGATAACAAGGAAGAAAATGCAGCTGAAGGCTCAAATTGAATGTCTATTATGCCTGTGATTAAAGTTAATGTGCTAGGAAAGGAGACTACAGGAGGGTTCCTGTGCTAGGTTGGATGGCTAAAAACATGGTGATTGTGGCTGCTGGGCCCTCATTGGCCTGGATTTGATATCTAAATTATAGGGCTATTACCCAGAAATGAGTTTGATGGTCTGTCTGAAAGGCAGAGCCCCTCCACAGCCCAGCTGGCTGGGGGCACTGGTCCTGCTTGAGGCTTGGAAATTCTGTCTTTCTATTTCCCTTGGCAACTTAGGGTCTGTAGTTCTTTGCATAATAGTTTTGGGCTTTTAAAGAGGCTTAAGAAATTAAAGATGGATAGGTCCCTCCATTCACCTACATTCCCATGTAATCCTTCAGAGAGTTCATGAGGGACTGCTTTGTTTTAAAGCTGAGGATTTTTCTTGTTTATTTTAATGAAGTCGATGTCCTTTATTGATGAGGGTGATACGTGGAACAACAGCACAAGATTTGTGATGTTTTCCAGTATAAACTTGCATGTTTGTAAGTAGTGAATGTTCTAAGTGATGGTTGAAGATTTGTATTTGGCAAACGTAATTACATTTGAAACAAATTGAGGCTTGAACTTGGGAGATACTGCTTTCTGTTGAAAACAAAACTGTTCCCTAGGATGAGAAAAAGATTTCAGTGACATGTTTATATTTAATAAGCTCAAGGCACTTTTCACAAACTTCAGAACCATTCAGCATCACAAGTTGTTTTCTCCAAGAAATCTTTCCTGCTCCGCATCCCCAGCCCCCGCAAGCCTTCATCTGGGAATTGCTGCTATCAGCTGCCTGCAGTGTTCTGCTCCTGGCTTATCTGCTCCTGGCACAGAAAGGACACTGACAACTGCTAATCAACCTCGAGCACACAGATCTCCCTAAAACATCTACAGCATCTGCACTGCTCCCTCTTCTCAATTCCCTTCTCATCTTAATGGAGGGGGGAGCATCCTTTGCTGTCTGCAATCTCCTAAGCTTAAAAATTGGTGCACAGTTGATAATGCTTATTGAGTTGCTGCATCTACATTTAGCTGAACCTTAATTTGAAGAACAGAGCCATTTGAAATTGGAGTTTTATGTGACCCACCTAGTTTTTAACACTAAGGTCAGGTCTCCCTCTGGCACCAGTAACACCAGTGTTTGTACTGTGGTGCTGGGTGGTGTAGCCCCATTTCTAACCCCTTGGCTTTTGGGGACCTTCAAATCTTGTTTCCTTGGAGCTCCAGCCTGGTTGGTTCATGTCGCCTCTGGGTCATTCTCTCTGTTAGTGCCAGGTGTTTTGTTGGTGACCCATGGAACACACAGCACCACTGCAGGTGCCAAGGGGCTCATGAGACAAACTGTATCTTCTCAGCATAGGACAGGAGAAAAGGTGCTCTAGTGAGATCCTCATCCTCTGCAGGAGGACAGGCTAAATTGGGATGTTTGGCCTGTCACAGGTATGTTGAACTGGAGTTGACCAGTTCTCTGACCTTGGTGTTTCTTGGATTATTTAGTAAAAAACCCCCACATAAACAAAACTCAGTTTTTCCTTCAGTATTCCTGTCACCACTCCTATTTCTCCTGCTGCTCTGGCTGCCTTTGCCTGGGACATTAATATCCCAGTTGTCATCAGTGCACCAAAACATGGCAGGAATAACAAGGGTTTCTGCAGGAGTGTGGAGGCAGCAGAAGACTCAAGGTCCTGGGGGCTGGAGGCATCTGGGGAGGGTTTGGCTGACAAACTCAAACATGTGTTTGGTGTTTCTGTGATTTCACTGAAAGATCACATAATGTGGGCCAGGTAAACCTCCAGCTCTAGGTTCTGTGCAATCTTTATTGTCCTTAAAGGAGGAAAAGGGATCAGAAGAGGAAAGTGCAGCTGGTGGTTCCAGGGTGTAAAGCTCCAGTCACTGGTAGTGCAGCGCTGGTCCAGCGTGGCTTGGCTGATGTTCAGCTCTGGGGTGAGGACAAGGCAGTGACTCCTGCCATGTTCTGTGGGTCTTGTCTGACTGGTTCATGGACATTTCCCAACAGCTCTTTGTGGCTAATGGAAAAGCCAATGTGTGTCCACGCCTGGCTGTGTCAGACCCTCTTGTGTCTGGTTATTTAATGTGAACAAACAAGGTCAAAGATAAAATAACTCCCCCTCCCCCTTTCACAGTCCTTCTACTGTAATTTTTTAAGAGCCAGCCATGTGTGAGATCAGGCAAAGGTTAAATTGTCAAGCTCTCTTAGCCAAGGAGAGATTTGACTCCTAGCCTGAGGCAGGGTTATCTAACCTGAGCTGTTACATTGCTTGTTAGATTCTGCTTTTCCATAGCCAAAACATATCAACAGCACAGCCCCACTATCCCTGCTGGCTCTGAGGGTGCTGGATTTTAGTCAGTCTGTCTAAACCTGGTCTAACACATCCTGGTAAGCTGTTATCCACAACTCATCCAACTGCAGGCTGATAAACTGGCTGGCACTGCCCTTTTATTGGCTTATGCCAGGAACAAGTGCTTTGTTTGTCTGCATCCAGTATCTGGTGAGTGGGGACTGGGGATTATTAAATGCATTTTCAGATTTATGCTGCTGCAGATGAACAAGGCTTGTGTTTCTTATGTTTGTACACAGGGCACAGAGTTGACTCATGACATGGCTGTGAGTGCTGGCTGATTGCTTTGTCAGGGAATGGAGAAAATTTAACTTAGATAAGTTCACCCTCATTGAAATTTATATAAATACAACCTGGAGGTGTATTGCTGCAAGCACCTGAGGTGCTTGGGGCTGCTGAGGGGAAACTTGTAACTTGACAACCTCCGATTTTGCTGGTCCTGACAAGCCTTTATGTGGCTTTTCTTATATAGAAAATGAAGTTGCAGCACAGTAAACTGCATTGCAGCTGCAGTGGGGGCCTGTCCTGCCAGACCATCTGGCAGAGCCAACAATGGCTGAGTCTACAGGCTCGGGGTCCTGTGACACACAGAGGGAAGCCATGCATGAACAAAAGCACTGCTCATTTCATCAGCAGGAACAGTGCTTAAATACAAGGAGGATTTTACAGTGACAGTCATTTCTGTGAAATCTGTGGTTTATTCTTCCCAGTGAGGAAGGCAGAGCTCACTTCTACCACAGGCTGGATTTCTCTTGATCCAGCATAGATGTTGCCATGCTCCATTTTCAGGTCCCTCATTTCATGATGAAGATAGTGGTTTCTTTAGCCCATTCCTCCAGATTTCCTGACTATAGAATAGAACTAAGCAGGAAAAATTGCAAGAAGTCCAGCAATGTTCCATCAGTCTCAATCATTCGACAGACATTTGGGTGGTTTTCTTTCTGCCTAGTTCTTCTAGCATCCTTCTCATATAATAATATACTCATAAAATCAGTATTTTAGTAATCAGCTCCCAACTGCTGTTACAGAATAGCTTCAAACTTCTTTAAAAAGCCAGAAGACCCATTTTTATGAGTAGAGCAGTGGAAATGTGGGCAGTGGTACAGACACAACAGGGCAGGGTGAAAACCCATCCCTGTTTCAGCTGAGACTGAGACATTGATAGGGACCTTCCAGGTGAGTTGCTGCATTCTGGGTGCCTAATTAAAATAACTACAAGCCCAAAAGAGTCAGAATTTAAGGCATTAAAGCTGTCAGTGTCTAAAGTGGATTTTGGAAGAAAGTGTAGCTGATCTATAATGGCTTTAATAGGTTGGATGGCACTTTGAGCTAACTGCTCTAGTGGAAGTTGTCCCTGCCCATGTCAGGGAGGTTGGAGCTGGATGGTTTTTAAAGATCCTTTCCAACCCCAACCAGCCTGTGATTCTCTGACCTTTCTTTCCCTGACATGGGCTGTTTATTTCTCCAGTGTCTCTATGACACATGCCCCTGCAGACAAAAAGCAATCTTTGCTTTCACATTGGGACTCAGATAAACAAAGGCATCATCAGCGGCCCCCAGAGAGGCTGGGCTGTAATTGAGGTTATTAGCTTTGCTATTTTTCAGAGCACAGAGCAGGCTGGCAAGAAGCCAAGCCTTCTCTGAGCCGGCAGCATCTCTGCTGCTCCTGCAGCCGTTGTGTTTGACACCTCCCGCTTCCTCCCCAGCCCCTGCTGCCTCTGCTCTCTCTTACCCAGACTGCCAATCCAATCCCCTGCTCACCAGAGAGCTTTTTAAATGGCAACGTGTCTGGCTAAAAACAAAATGAAATTTTAATGATTGCAAAATATCCCCCTTTCCACCCAATTGCCCTCTGGAGGAAAGGGGAGGGCCGGGAAGTTGGGGAATGCCCAAGAGTTGATCCAGGGGTTGATGCCTCTCACCTGCTTCACTGAGGTGGTAGGGAGGAGTAAAGAGATAGAGCAGATTGTTAAATTAACCATTTAAAACATTTATTTTATTACCTTGTGGTGTTGTGGGTGAAGAAAATTTTCTGGGAATCATTTGTTTGACTTGGACAGGCTCGTGGTTCTGCTTATATGGCTGTGATGTGACTGATACCTGAACACAGAATGTGCTTTGGGCTCTGAGCAGCACCTCCAAATCTGCCCAAGCCTGAGCACTCTGTGAGAGCCAGACTGGCAGAAACTCCTGAGTCAGACTCCCATGCTGGAGTCCCACTGGCACCCCTGGACCTTGGGACTGGTTTTCAGAGAGAGCTCAGTGCTGCAGGAGCCAGCAGGGTCTGCTCAATCTAGCTTGAATCTGTCACTTCCCCCCAGTTTTTCCCATGGGAAAAGATGGTGTTACAACACTTGGTGTTTGTGTTCACTTATCCACATTGCTGAACCACTGCAGGGCTTCCTCCACCTCCCTGAGACCACTGTGACCCAACAGCTCCCTGCCTCTCTCCTAGCAGTACTTTGTAACTTATTTAAGAAATTATATAGAGACATTGGATCAACCTGTAAATCAATAATCAGGCAACATCTTACCAGGATGGGGTTGGGAGGGAAAACAACCACGAGTGCTGCAATCCTCACAGGGTTTCCTTCAGGAAGAAGCATTCCCTGTGGCAGAGCATTATCATGACCTTCCTTATGTGAAATCCTCCTCTGGGGATTTACAAACCCCAACACTCTCTGCTCAGAGTTGATAAAAACCTTTCCTTGCCTGCACATCCTTGCTCAGGAGGGCATAGGAAGCCTCAAAGCTGGAGCATCAGAGCTGCTGCAGTCCCCCAGCCAGGATGGGGCACCCCAGGAGCTGAATCAGTCACACAGCACCTCTCTGTGCTGGCTGCTGGGAAAGTCAGAGGGAATCCCGGGGTTATCCAGCCTCCCTGACTGCTCCCCTGCCAGGTACATGCTGGCAAGATCCCAAGGGTGCAGCTCAGCACAAGCAGCACCCCTGTGGGGGACAACAATCACCTCACCCTGCTGGGATTCCCCTCCTTCCTCAACAAAAACCCCATCATCACTATTTCATCCTGTGTTTGCTCAGTCAGAAAAGATTAAGGCACTCATTATTTTTATGTGCTCTGTGACTTTATAGATGACGGTGACATTTCTGACTGCCACATTTTGACGAGGAAAACAAGACATTGGCATCTAAAAATTAGTGATGGGTGCTTTACAAATGTCTGGATACCCAAAAATAGCTGCAGAAGACAGTGCTGTTAGTACATTTTAAGCACAAGAATGAGCAATGAAAATATTCCCAGAACTGCTTGAGGGAATAGCAGACTTTTCATTTAAGGTTGTATTATTTAATTGGATAATCTGATTAAATATATAGGTTATGTGAGGACCTGATGCTATCCCCTTTAGGAACTGCTGCATATAGACAGAAATAAAATAACAACCAATTGCATGGGAGGGAGAGCTACAATAAATGCTATTTTTGATGCAATTTCTCTGGAGAAATTGGTGGCAGATGCATCATGCTGCTATTTGGTTAAAAGGGCTGTTTTCTCCCAGATGAATCAGTTTATGAACTCTAGTGAATTGACCCTTGCCAAAATAATTGATTAAGTCAAACCCAATGATCTGGGGTATTTTGTTGGAATTTCCATGTTTTGTTTATCTTGTTCTTGATTTACATATGTACATATAAAAATGTCAAATGAATGTCAATTGAATGTCAAATGTGCCTTGCCATGGCTGTGCTGCATGAATGAGTGTCAGTGAGAGATGCTGGAGCTGCTCTTAGATCCCTGTGGTTTTGGGTTTGGTAGCAGTCACACCAGTCCTGTGAGTTGAGGAAGCTGATGTATTTAATTCAGCTTTTCCTGTGTCTGAGCAGGAGATTTGCCATAGCTGGTGGCTGGCTGTTTATTAGCATAACTTAATGGCTGACTATAAATAGAAATGAAGGGAGGTGCAGACAGAGATTTGCCTTACTAACCTGTCTCTTGGGCCCTTGCCTGTGATCTTCCTTTTTCTATTTTTTTCCCTTTTTCCACTGCGATAAATAGTTAAAATGCAATTACAATGTTAATTTGTTGTGTTAATGTGCTACAGCAGGAAGCCAAAGGGAACTGCTCTGGCAAACTGGAGAGCCAGTCAGCTCCCATTAACCATCCAGGCTGCTAGGGGAGTCCTCTGCCACTGAAAAACCGGGAAACACAATCAGCATCTTATCAAGGCTGACACCAAAAGTGATGCAATCAGGTTCAAGTGTCCCAGAAGGACCATGGCACTGAATAAAGATAAAGCCACTCAGCCTTTTCTTGCTTCACTGGGGTCATTGGGAAGGGAAGGATGTCATTAACCAAGCAATAAATCTCATTCCTGAGACTTCCAGTTTGGGTTTTCTCCCCTGCAGCTTCTCTGTGATGCGAGGGGATGGCACCCAGGACCCTGTGTCTCTGCATGGAGGGGATGGCACCCAGGACCCTGTGTCCCTGCATGGAGGGGATGGCACCCAGGACCCTGTGTCTCTGCATGGAGGGGATGGCACCCAGAACCCTGTGTCTCTGCATGGAGGGGTCTCCCCAGGCACCTCTGTTTGTCCAGAGGGAATCCTGGTGGGGGCAGCTCAGGGGTTCATGGGCTCCAGCACAGGCTCTTGTCCTTCCCTCAAGTCCATCCCTCTTTTCTGCTTCTGCTGCTGTTATCAAGGGCTTCAGTCCCTCTCACAGTGCTTTTCATGGCTCTCCACTGCCCCACCAGTGGCTGGAAGCTGTCCAGACCTCCAAACTGTATCCCAGTGTTCCTTAACAGTGTTTTTTAAGAGACAGCAGGTTTTTCATCTCCTCCCCATTTATCTGACATTCCAGGTTCTCTCCCAATGAGGATGAAAGAGGCACAAGTGTGTTCTTGATACTGGAAGGATTTCTCCCACCATGGGCAGACAACCCTCAGGTAAAGAGCCCAAATTGTGAATTAAGATCTGAAATGTTCTTCTTGTCTTGAGAGTGATCTGGCTGCTGCTGTTCTTGTAGGGCCTAACCCACTCTGTGGGTGTTTTAGTGCTCTCAGCACATGGAAATTATGTATATACCAGGGTGCTGGTAGGAATGCTCAGATTGTCCCTTTGGCTAATATGTCTGTTCAATTCCACCTCTCCTTCCTTATGAATGCTTACAAAGTGCAACCTGCTTCAGCAGCAGCCTTTAGAATTTATTGGAAGACCAAACACAGCCTTAATCAAGTACTTCTTCGGTCAGGTCTTACGTTTACTTACATAAATAAGTAAACCAGTCTCCAAAGCAGATGATTTGCTGGTAATAGAAATATATCTTTTCATTGCAGTACTGGCTGTTCAAGGAATTAAAACTCATTAGCTTCTCCCATTTAAAAAAAAAAAAAAAAGAAAAAAAGGCTTTTAAACATCAATTTAGAATCCATTTACGGGCTCTCTCAAGGCCCTGTGTTACCACTTGGATGCAGGGTTATGTCTTCCTAATAAAACACTGCGGGAGGGAAGTGTGGAAAAGCAGTTAGGGAACTGGAATTTCTGAAATATTTTCCTTTTTTTAAATGAAAATATATGTTCAGATGCTAAATTATCATTAAAAAAAAAAAACCAAAAAAAAACTAACCACCCCCCCAAAAAACCAAAAAAACCCAGAAAAATCCCCAAACCAAACAAAAAACCAACTCCACAAACTCTTGTAAACAGGAGAGAACTGGAAACTCACTGCCAAAATGTGCAAATTATGTAGAATTCAAAGAGGCCAAATGCCATACTGCTGTTTATCATAGCCCTGGCCTGGCACAGTGTTCAATGCTTACAGAGAGGGTTAATGAAAGAAATTGGCACTAAAATTAATGTTATCAAGCTAAAGAATATTTGCTTTTCACAAATATTAAATATTTGTTCACTAAAGGACAAAGGTAGATCTACATTAGCATTCCACAACCTGATACTCTGAGACCTGATTTTTGAGTAGTCCAACTCCTCCAGTCTGCAACTAAAGCCAAGTGGTTTGGATTTTGAAGATCCCAGAGGTGGGAGAATATTCAAGTCCTTTGGAAAACCAGGAGATCCTGTGTGTTTACACAGCCAAGCATTCTGCTGCAAAGGTGAGATGGGAATGATGCTGCTGTGTCCTACTGAATTGTTGGGCAGATGTAATTATTAGTGCTTGAAAAATCTGGTTGCTCTATTGGCCATGAAAAATGGCCTGTGGGGAAGCATGAACTCATCATTGAGAACAGTGTCTAACTCTGTGCAATGAATGAAGCTCGTGGCCACAGAGTGAACAGCAGAAATAGATGATGCTGTGCTCTTCATTCCCTCCTGGAGCAGTGTCCTTTCCATGAGTGATGGAAGCAGGACTTGTGTGTTGGCTGGAAACTTTGCCATGGGAGAATACAGGGCATGGGGAAACTTTCCAGGGCAGAGAGATAAAATGAAGTAAAAATTTAGATTGGATATTTAAATGTGGCACAAATGTTTAAAAAATATCTGTAAAGACCATCTGCCAAAGTAGCATTTGCTCCTCCTAAAGTAGCCTGAAGAGAAGGGCACTGTAAATGTAAGTAAGTCAATGTATTCCTGATGTACAGAGATCATGCCTTGAGATATCTCCATGTGTCTGTACTTTCCCCTTATTGCACCTCACTGTGATGCCTTGGGTCCTGCTCCCTCTACATTCACGAGCTTATGCTGCTCCTGTAAATTCTTTTACATTGTCCAAAGGTACCTTATACACCAGAGCTAGAGACCAGGAGCTTACAACAGCCCATCCCCTTGGTGAGCTTCATGAAATTCATGACTGCTGACCCAGCTTTGGTGTTTTCTCACAAACAGCCTGAGCCATACTCTGTTCCAGTGCTCTCCCTCCCCAGCGTAAAGCTCTTTCTCATGTTGAGGTGAAATTTCTTATGATTTTGACCATTGCTTCTCCTGTCCCTGCGCATCACTAAGAAGTCTGGCACCATCCTGACATCCCTTGGAGATGTTTATATGGATTGATGAGATCCCCTCTCAGTATCTCCAGACTAAACAGCCCCAGCTCCTGCAGTCTCCTCTCATAAGGGAGATTCTCCAGACCCCAAATTAATTTTGTGACTGCCACTGGACCTCTCTAGTAGCTCTTTCCTGTTCTGAGGAGCCCAGCACCTGGACACAGCACTCTAGATGTATCTTTTCATATTTCTCTTTGCTGTAAAATCCTGTTTAATGGCAGATTATCAGCACTGACAATTATTTTTAAAGGTATTTCTCATTTTATATAGATTTAAATACTTTGTCATATTTGCCAAGGGAGACAGACTGTTGAAGGCCAGAAAAACCCTCTCCCTCTCTTGGCACTCCACAGGGCCACACAACTGGAGTGAATTTGAATATTATTGTCTTCAATTTAAAAAAAAATAAGCCAATTTTAGGAAAATAAATAGGCAGTCCATATTTTCCAGTAAGCCTAATTCATGCCTGCCCTTTAAAATGTTATAAATAGAAAAACATCATCAACAAACTCCTTCACTGTGCAAGAGCCTAATTTCTTCCTCTCTGCTGGGATCTGGTGTGTTTTTCACAGTCTATCATTAATTGTGCTGTATTGTGAGCATTTTCTGCTTCACTAGTTAGTCAGATAGGCAGCAAATGGAGTCAGCTCTAGGTCAGAGAACACAAAAAGCCAACTCCTGCTGCTTCCCAATCAGGTAGGGATATTGAATTGGGCTCCACATAATTGAAAACATTAGCAGGCTGGACAATAAGCCAATTCTTAAACACATGAGCATGAAACACAACAAAAAGACAAGGTCTGAAATTCCCAATGAGCCTGATCCATCTGCTCATGGAAGCAATAGAATTTCCTCCAGCTCTGGCAATGGGATCAGAGTAGGGTGCCTGGAAAGAAATACCAAGGGCCCAATGATCTAAAGGTAGAGATCAAAATATTTAACTTCCCCAAAAGCTGTGAACAAAAGTAGGCTTAGCACTGCCAGTTTTTGAACAGGCATGCTGAGACATAGAAAAAATATGGGGTATTTTGCCATGTTATCAAAAGTGGATGAATAAAACCTTTTTCTGTCTATGAGTAAATAAGCACATCTTACTTGCCCAGAACATCTCCTTCCCTAACTTCTTGTCTAGAAGTTGCCTTTAGCCTCTTTCCAACAATGAGGGGAGTTCTGAAAGGCAAAAATACCCCTTAGTTCCATGGTGTGCATTTTCCCAGACATCAATTTTTGTTTAAATGAGACTTGGACCTCTAGCTTTCCTGAATATTGTGGTGTTTTCACCTTGGCTAAAAGCACAAAAGCTGAGGGATAGCACCTGGTGCTTCAGACATGGTACACACAATAGGGCATTTGACTAGGGCTTCAGCCTAAAAAGAGCCACACTTGAGAATTGGAATGAGTGATGGACACTTCTTAGCCAGCCTCCCTCTTTTCCAACTGGGGAGATATCACAGGCTGCCCCTTCTTCCCCTGGACAGTCTATAGCTAAATGCTAAACAGGGACTCTGCAGCAGGGAATTGCACAACCCAGCCCATGTCTCTGCTAGGCACAATTACAGAGCTGAGTGTGTCCCTGCATGGGGCACAGCAGGTGCCCTGTACCAGGGACTATTTGGATGGCTGTAGGCAAGTGATATCCCTGGGTTAGCACACAAATATTCCCATGCAGGATGTGTAGAGGATAAACTTTCCACATGGCCGTATTTATGACCTCCCTTTTCTTAGCGTGCTTTTTTTAGTGTCATTGTCTGAGTCAGTGACAATGGAGATCACCTTGGCCATGGGAACGTGCAGGAGAGGTTACAGTACCTTAAAATGCTCTGCTGTTTATTTACAGCATAATGCACCCAGAGGAGGAAAGCAGAGGCTCCAGCTCACATGGGATGTGCAGGAAAATGGTGCCCTAGAGAATGTGCTGCTCTCTGTGGAGTATTTCAAATACCCACTCGGGCTCCTCTCTGCTGCTAAATGTGGGGAAGGGAGAGTCAGAGAGGTGAGTGCTCACCACATCCTCTCATGCAGACAATTTTTTTTCTGGGGCAATTATCATATTGCTTCCCATCAAATATCAATTTGCATGTTATGCTGTAATATCAGGCCTCCGGGCCTGGTCCCCACTGTGGATGCTGTGACAGCAGCAGCCTATACATGCATTTTAATCAGAGTTCATTTCATGTGCTGTCTTCCATGTGTCTTCTTGTATAAGAAATGCAGAATAACAGTTGTGGCTATGTAAAATATATAAGGAAAAGAACTGTACAAACACACATGATGGAGCTTCCCTTATCAGGTGAGCAGCACTGGCAGCCACATCCTGTGGGACCTGTGAGATCAGGGATGATGACGGGCACTGGGCAGAGGAGATAAGGCAAGGAACAATTCCCTGTTGCCTCACACTGTTTCAGGCCTCCTATCTACACAATCACAGCGTTTGGCACTCAGTCCAACAATACCCACCCAGCATATCAGCAGCACAACAAAATGTTCAAAATTCAGAGCTCTGAATCTGCCCCACTCGACCCTTCTGAAAGGTGTAAGTCAGTGCTGGCTGCTCCTCTGGATTGGCCCCCAAAGAGCAAAGTGATTTCCTGAGGAAAGGATTGACTGGAATAAGGGTGGAGGGATGGGTGGAGGGATGGATGGATGGATGGATGGATGGATGTTGGTGAGTGGCTGTACCTCCAGTATCTGCTCAGAAAACTGCCCTAGAGAGAACCTGAGGGCATGAAACTTGAAACAAATCACAGTCTGCTATAACTCCATGGGAAAAAAAATATCTTCTGTGGCCACTGTATTCTGTATATAATAGATGAATCCATCTCAGAGCCAAGGCTGCCTGGGCTCAGGGAGTGCTTGGACTCTGCTCTCAGGCACACACAAGGTGGGATTCTTGGGGGTGCCCTGTGCAAGGACAGGACTTGGACTCAATCCTTGTGGGCCCCTTCCAGCTCAGGAGATTCTTGATTCTACAGACAGGGCATATGCATACATTTCTCCACCTCCACGTTTGAAGACAATTCATTTTATTATGTCTCAGGAAATAAACTTGCTTCTTTCATAAGGCAGTACACTGCTGAGGGGGGTGTGCCTATTCAGAAATTCTTCTTTACAACCTCAGGCACTGTTTTTTTGCTGATGCACATCCCACGTCAGAGGCATGGTGCAGCAGCTCTGCAGCCTCACCATGGGCACAGGGAAGTGCTCCAGCTGTTCAAAGCACAGCTCACAGCATGCCTGAGCAGACACAGGGACAGGCACAGGGGGTTGTAAAAGCCAAGCTGATGAAATCTGTGTGAGGTGTTAAAGGTTCAAAGAGTAAAACACATTTTAGCTCTTTATTTTCTTCAGGTTCACTCTGGAAAGCACCTCCGAGGTGTGTCCCAGTTCCTGAGAGCAGATGGCTGGGGAGGAGGAGGAGGGAGCACGGCTCTCATGCAGGTAAGGGCTTGAATGCCATCGCTGAGGGCAGCAGGAATCCCTGGGATGCAGCGATGGAAAGGCGGGATGGGAACCTCTGGAGTCAGCTCCCTGGGATGCTGCTGCTGCTGCTGTGCCCCTGCTGGTACAGCCCCAGGGGTGTGAGGATCACAGAACAGCTGTTTGCCAGCAGCACAGGAGCACGGGTGACCTCCACCGAGGGTCAGAGCAAACACCTCGCAGCCATGAAGGAGGCAGTTCACAACGCTCAAAGAATCGTGAAAGAAAATTACTTTCAGGCTTTGCAACAGTTCCAGAAAGGTGAAAATGAATCTCTGCCTGGCCCCAGCGCTGTGCTATGAGCTGACACCTTTAACAATGTGCTTTTCCTCCTGGTGCTGCTGCAGCTGAGGCCCCTGCACTGCTCCCCGCGTGTGATGTCTGAGCTCAGGTCATGTGGGAGAGCAGTCACCACCTCAACAAAATGAGACAGCTCTGCTGGGACTGCTGGCAAGGCAGGGAGCCTTGTGCTTTTACAGCTGCTGTAAATTTGATGTTGGCCCTGGCCAGAAGTGAGCAGAGGATCCTTGCCTTGTTGCCAGTGACAGGTTTCACTTGGTGGGCAGTGACCCTCCTTCCACCTCAGCACATTCCAGAGGAGCCCCTGTGTGCTCCTCATGCAGTGCTTGGAGTCCCAAAACCACGTCCTCAGTCCCCAGGTGAGCCTGTCCTGGGGCACAAGTGAGTGGAAAAAGCTGAACTTCCACTGCTGAGTGGAGGACAAGACACACAAGCAGAAAATTCCCTTCTGTTGTTGCAGGTGTGTTTAGTCTGGCCCCAGTCAGGGCATCCCTGCAGAATCCCCCCATCCCTGGAAATGTCCAAGGCCAGGCTGGATGGGACTTGGAGCAAACTGGAATAGTGGAAGGGGTCCCTGCCCACGGCAGGGGGGGGGATGAGATGGTTTTCAGGTTCCTTTTCACCCAAACCATTCTGTGATTCTATGAAAACAATATTTTCTGTACTACCACTAAGGCGTGGATCCTGGCAAGGTTCTGCGTGTGTGAGCTGGCAAAATGGCATTGATACTACGTGAAAATCAAAGGAAACAATCCCAGAGTAACAAGAAACCTTGGAAAAAACAGAGAGAGATACAGAGTTTGATCATAAAATAAAACTTTAATTCCTATAAAGCCCTAAATGAGACACAGGAAGTGCTAATATTTGTTCTGCTGCTGACCTTCTCAGGCAAATAGCACATCAGGCCCTGTGGGGCTGGAGGCATCATGCTGCTGGGAAGTGAGAAATCACCAAAATCCAGGGTGGGCTGTAGAGAACCAGCTGATTACTCAGGGGAGTCAAATTCCGGCGCAGTGAGAAGCCCATACCTGGATGAATGTGCCAAATAACAGATGAATTTTTTGCTATTACTTTTTGCTGCTGGAGAGAGAGGAATTAATTTCCAGTGTATGTCTGGAGTTGAAATTCAAAAATATTTTCATCATATGTATAATTTTCTGCATGTAATTGGTCCAGCCATCTTAGCTAGTGAATAGTTTTTAGTATTTTGAAAGTGAAGAATTATCTTCTAAAAATATTTGGTGAAATTTTCCATTCCATCACACTAAGAAGCTGATTTTAGTGATGTCTATGCCTTCAAGGGCGCAGCGCTGCTGTCACAACAGGGAAAGGTGCTCACCTGAGCTGGGCACATGGCACAGTCACAGAATGACAGAGTGGTTTGGGTTTGGGAAGGACCTTGGAGATGATCTCATTCCACCCCTCTGCCATGGGCAGGGACACCTTCCACTGGACCAGATTGCTCCAAGCCCCATCCAACCTGGCCTTGGACAGGATATCCAACCAGCCATTTTTTTGGCTTCAAAAAGTTATTTTTTTGCTGCTGCCTGGAGTCTGTGCCTGGGGCCTGACACTAGCCAGCAAAGCAGTGGTGGCTCTGCTCTCTGCCCAGCCCGGAGGTTAGGGCAGGTTTAAGATAAAGGAAAAGTCTACCCATGAGAGGAGCCACAAAATTAACCCCTGGCTGCTGGGTTAACAGGGAGTGGGTGGGTGTGCTACTCCTGGCTTCAGGTCTCTTCCTCCCAGCCCTCCTCTTCCCGAGAACACCCCTTCCCTGAGTCTTCACTGGGGCACTGATCACCTCGGTAATGATGCCGTTTGTGACTAATCTTCCAGGATTAAAAATGAACTGTGGCTGCTGCGCCTTCCACCTTTGCCGCATAGCAACGAGAGCAGAAAGTCAATTAATTACCTTCTCGCTGGAATCCAGGGGCCCTTCGGTCCTCGGCTCAGCCGAGTGTGTAATGGAAAAGGGATGGAGGCAGGCTGCAGCTGGCCAGCTGGGAATGGCATGACAAAGTGAAAGATGAGCTCTGCGAAAAAGGGGAGAGGGAGGGTGCTGGGGGGAGCCCTCATCCCACAGGTTCATTATAAAAAAGTAAGATGCTACTGATTACTCAATTATTGACTTGTTTCCCTGCTTTCAGCCCTGATGATGGTTCTGCAGACACCTTGTCTTGTTGCAGGGTACCACCTGAGCTCCTGGAGACATGGGATTATCTGCTCCGACCCTCTCCCTGCTTCAGAACAGGACTTTCAAGTTTAATTGGGTAATAGTCCCATTTTGGCTGTTATTTCCTTGGGTAATGGTCCCTTTTGGGCTGTTGCAGCATCTCAGATTGCCTCAGAGAGTTTCTGTTAGGTTGCTGGGAGAGCCGGTTTTGAATGTGACTGTCTCACTGCTCTTTCTAGTGGCTTTCTGTGGTGAAGGTTAATGTGAAAATCATTCTAAAGATTGAATTTCCTTGGAAAGATTTGACTGATGGGTACAAACAAACTGAGAAGCCACGGGTGGTGATCTGAACAGATACTGGGTTTCACCCAGAAGGAGGACATGCTGCTTTTAGCAGCTTTTCTGGAGACGGGGGCTTGTAAGGTCACCCTCAGTCCTCCCAGACAGGACTCTGTGACCAGTGCGCTGTTCTGAGGGAAACTGGAAAAATGAAGGAAGATAAGGACTATTTTAATGTCCCTTTATCAGATCTGACAGCTTCAGAGCCCTTGGTAATTATCTGTTAATGAGAGCAAATAAATGTTACCTCTGGCCCCTAGTTCAGCTGTGTCACTCAGGTCACCTGGCAGAGGCTGGGAGAGGGGACATCAGGACTGACACTTGTGGGGCAGGGAAGAAGGGACAGTGGGAGGGAGGAGCATGACTTGGGATGGGCAGGAGCCTCCAGCATGGTTAGTGCTGAGCCAGGGGGTGAGAAGGGGTCCCTGTGCAGGGCTCTGTTGCAGTGACAGCCAGTGAGGTCATAGAGGCAATGTCAGGGAGAAATTTGACATCAGGTGTCAGAGAGGAATCCTGGTTTGTAGAAAGACCAGAGAAAGAAATCGTGGTTTATAGCGAGACCTGGTTTAAAGAGAGACCAAGGAATGTGAGACCCTCTAGTTTAACTTTCTCTCTGGGCGCTTCTGTTCTATTATCAGCTGGGATGTGAGCTGAACCAGGCTCCAGTGATTTATCTACGGTGACAGAGCTATGGCAACTGAAATGGAGCAAAGAAGTTTAATCTCTGCTTTCCTGCACAAGTTGGAAATTTGGAATCCCAGGGTGCCCTTCCCCCATAAGGGGTTTGTGCTGTGTATAGAAGTTTTTGGCAAACTAAGTGTCCAGCTTTAACAGCCAATGACTTTTGATGTGGCAGGAAGCATGTCAGCTCCTCCTGGAAAAGCTGGGAGGTTGCTGTGCCCAGTTTGATGAGTTCAATGACTTTTGCAAGCCTCAGGAAACAAATCTTGAGAATCTTCTACCTGCAACCACCAAATGTTTATTTAATAGCTAGTCCTAAAGTGAAGTGTTTCAGTATTGGAATCACAGTCCTGCTGTGGGACATCACAGTCCTCTTCTTTCCCAGCCTTGCAGTCCCCTCTCACTCAGCTTTCCAATGTGGAGAAATAGTAACTTTAAGTCTCATTATTAATTTACCTCATGTGCAGTTTACATGTGCAGGAGGAGGTAATCACAGAGCTGCCTTTCCTGCTGTTCTCTTCCTGAGGTTTTATACTCTCCACATTTCTTTTTGTCATAAATCAAATTAACTAAATTGCTTGAGAAGTACTGTTCTATTAAAAGCAAATAGTGTTGTGATGCTAAAAGTTTATTATGAGAACTGTGGTTTTAATAGTAATACTTTGGAATTACAGGCTGCTAAGTTCAGAGTTTCAAAGTTTAAAGACTGCTTAACACTCCCCATGGAAATAAATACATTGGTATATATTACAGAGGCCTACAACATGGTACAAATGGATGAAAAAGTATAAATGTGGTTAAAATATTGTTTATTTTATTTGCTGAAGATCCTTGGATTCCCACACAAAGCTGTAGGAGTTCCTGAAGTCTTGGTGGTCCTGAGTGGTTTTGGGAAGCTCCTGAGCCACAGAGTGAGCCCAGCTGGTGCATTCATGGCTTCTTTCATGGGATGCAATCATGCACTTCATTCACAGCTTGTCCCCTTTATTAGGAGCTGTCCCAGGAGGAAAGTGGTGTGGGGGAACAGCAAACCAGCACAGCAAGGCTCCCCAGGATTTGAGTTTCCTTCCTGCTGGAAAAGCAGCAGCAGGGCAGGGTAAAGCCCCTCCATAACCTGCAGTGTGTCCCAGATGGATGCACCACACTGGGCTGGGCTCCTGGAGCTCAGTGCAGGGGTGCTGTGGTACCACAAACACCTCTGAGCCTCTGAGCCACCCTGTGCTGCTGCCTCAGCTCCTGCAAGGATGGAGGCAATGGGCAGGAATGCTACTTTAGTGCTCACAAAGTACTTACTTGAAAATATTTTAAAATCCCATTTTCCTTCCTCTCAGTTCAAAGGCTTAAGCTCAATTCTTGGAAAGGCACAGAATCTGTCCCTGTAATACTCACGAAGCAGAGACCCTCGGGCTCCTGGCAGCTGCAGAGCAGACCCTGGGTGAAAACCACCCTGCCTGCACCTTGCCTAATCCTGCGCACGTTTCTGCCTCTTGTGGAGCAGAGCATCCCACCAGGAAGTGACCAAAATCCCCACAGGAGGTTTGCTGCACTGGTAAGAGGTGAAACCTCTATTTTGCTGAAATATTTGCTGTGTGTCAGTGTGAGCTGACAGCTGTGCACTGCACTGCTGCATGACCAAAAATACATCCTCTGCTGCAGCTGTGATTTCCAGATCATGGTCTGTTCCCTCCTTATTGTCTCCTGGCAAAGGATAATTTCAGTCCTGCCCTGGTACCTGTTCTCTTTCTGTATATTATCCTCGATGAAAGAAGAAAGACCCCTCTGCAAAGGTCTGGTCTTCTGCCTGTGGGGTTGATGCTGAGACTCCAGGGCTGGCTGGACTCCTCTGGTGCTTCTGGACAAAAAACTTGCTGCTTGTTTGCTTGTGAGGACAATAAATATTACCCTGTCCCAGCTTTGCTAATCTGAAGTGCTGACAGGAAAGCTTTTCAGGTCAGTGTATTTGAGAAACTCTATAGAAATGCTACATTTAGGCTGTACTTACTGAGTGCTGTCCCCATGACTGGCTCTGGAGCCAGCACTGCCTGCAGTGTGAGGTATGGAGGGCTGTTATGGGCACCCTGCAACAGCAGGTAAGGACACTGATGAGCTGATCTCCCTGAGCCATGTAAGAAATAAGCAGGTTCTCTATTTCTTGTATTGGGCACAAGTAGCTGCATTTCCTTGCTCCCTGTTAGGGCAGGACCAGGAGGGCTGGTTCTGCTCCATGCCAAGTCTCCCTCTGGCTGCAGAGAGCCGGGCACTCACACCTTCCCTGTGCTACAGCATTGTGCACTGCAGTGCTCACACTGCCATTGTGGGATGAAAGGGAATTATGTGAGTGGAGCCTTCCTCAAAAAGAGGTTTTCTTTCTTTTTTTCCTTTTTTTCCCCCAGCTTTCTTTGCTAGAAGCAGGACTCTGCCTGCACTGCAGAGCAGAGGCAGCCAAGGTGAGTGCAGCTTCCAGTCCTTGCCCACAAGCACCAGTGTCCCCTCAGCTGGCAGTGGGCATGCAGGGGATTCACAGGCAGCAGCATGAGGTGAGGTTTCGTGTCCCCTCCTCTGTGGGCTGAGCTCTCTTTTCCTTTGGATCAAGCTGTGACATATCCCACTTTGCCCTTTGGCTTTCCTCAGCACAGCAGCAGCTTCACATGGTGCTTTCCTGGGCTCAGGTTCTGACTGTATCCTTGACATGGAGTTTATTTTTGGTCTAGAAAACCGACCCCAGACTAATTGATGGTACCTGCATGCAGAGGCTGCCCATCCAAATCCTGCTGCTGGAAACAGCACCATCCCCATGTGAGACTCCACAAATTGGTCTGGCAGCCAGACTCAGAGACCCAGCTGTAATTTTGTCAGGAGCTCCAGCCCCTGGCTTAGGTGAACCTGGTTTCTATCACTCCAAAATACTGAGAGAGGTCTTGTCAGAGGAAGATACACAAACCTGTGCCTGCTGCCTTGCCTTGTTAGCCTTGGCTGAGCTGTTGGGAATATCTCCAAGCATGATTTGGGGTTTCCCAAATTGCTCCTCCTGGATTTTGGATAAGAATGAGAAGATGTTTGCAGGAGATGTGAGTGACTGTGTGTTGCTGACCTGCTTTTATCAGAAATGGGCACAAAAAGGAGAAGGCAAATGGACAGATGGGGGATGGAGCAGGCTGAGATTGAGCCCTCCTGACAAGAAACACCCCAAGGCAAGCTGGCTGCTGGCCGGCCCTCTGCCCTGAGAGCCCTTCCCACAGCATGCATAGATTAAACACAATTAAGAAAAAACAGCCTTAAATGAATAAGAAAAACTATAGATTATATAAAAATTTTCCAGTACTGGGGCATCATCTGACCACGAGAAGAAATTTCCTGTTTGTTACAGCCTCTACACTGCAGCAGAAGAGCTTTTTATTTGGAAGCTGATATTTAAAACCTATGAAGTGTGCACCTTCCTTTCCTAGTTCATTGTCATTTCCTGTGAAATACAAGAGCATGTACATATATGAATATTTAATTTGACAATGATGAAGCTTTATATATTAAGTCAATGAAAATGCTGTTAGGCTCATGGGAACAATAGTACAGAGTAGTGAGTTGGGAATTTGGTATCCAGTGGCTACTGCTTAATTTTGATGTGAAGCATAAAGACAAACAATGAGCTAAATTTAATTCCAGCCTATTGAAAGTGTTTTTGGGAATGTGTTATGCTCAAATTGCAAATTAATTTTTAGTTTGTAGGCAATAATGGTTTATCAAGGCTCGTCCCTCTGGGAAATGGAAGTCACAGCAATTCATGTACAAATTTTATCCTAAATTCCAGATCAGAAGTTATTTATTTTGCAAATAATGAGGTAATATCAACAAACCTTATTTTTTTTTTATATGGTAAAATTTTCTTATCATAATACACATTAATCTAAAATGTTGATATTCCCAATCCTTAATATGTGTGATTTTTTTTTAAATGAGTCTGTAATTTAGGCAGCCATTTTGTGATCAGTAGGAAAAATGAAATAAAGAAGGGACATCCACTGCAGGCTTTCTCCTGAGGACTCTGCCTTTGGGTTTCACTCTGTTATGGTTATTTTACTGCAGAGTATTTGTCAGTGTGGCTGCTGCTGTCTTTGTCTTGAACACCGGACTGTGAATTCAGCCACAACACCAGAGCACAAACCCAGCAGCAGCTTGTGTGATTCTACATCCAGAGTTTTCACTTTGTGCTTTTTGCTGCTGGTGAGCTCTAAACACCCTCAAGAGGGAGACCCCAAGGCTTGGGACATTCCAGCAGCCCCACAGACCCCCCTCCACTCACCGTGCACCACATCCTGACACCAATGCCTTTTCCTTCCCTACATCCCGAAATTCCCAGAGCTATTAACTAGGTCACAGGAGCTGGTCCCACTCCAGCCGTTTATCTAATTGCCTTTTTATAGTATATCGTGCAACTCTTCATTATCCTGTCAGAGTTTGCTGGCACGGTGGTGGAGGGGGATGAGGAGGCAGAGCTGGGATGAAGGCACTGCTGGGCAGCCTCTGGTGCTTGTGCATTGCTGATGCTGCAGGGGTGGCATCAGCCTGGCCAGAAACCCAGGAGCTGCTTTTGGCAACGGCTGCAGGAAGATGGAACAACTTCCATGTCCTGGGATCACCCCCTGTGTGCACATGTACCTGTCCAGAGGGGTGGCTGCTGCTCCAAGAATGCCTGGGCTGACCTGTGTGAGTTCTGCTCTTCAGGCAGATGTGACCGTGGAATTTTCTTGGCTGTTTGGGCAGAAGGTGCCTCTCAATCTTCCTGTCTCAGCAGCTGGCAGCTGTGCTGGAGGTGCCCTGCAGCAGGTTAGAGGGGTGTGGGGAAATATCGTGCCATAGGCCAGGAGACTGAGCAGGAATCAGGGGTTGCACACCTGCATTTGGACACCCACTCTTTTCCTGAGTGTTACAGGGGAGGATGAAGGTGAGCATTCAGGATTTGCACATCCCCTTTTTAATATGGTCACAGTTTGCAGTCTGGTGTGTTTGTAGCAGCCCACAGCCCCCCAAAGCCCATGAGAATCAAATCCTTTGCGGGTTGGGAACCTGACTGAGCAGTGAACTAGGAGCGATACCCATCCTGCTCCCAAATATCTGCACCTTTGTGCGACTGGAACCGCTCAGTGCTGCCCAGCAGCCCAGAGAGGAGCTGCTGATGAGGGATTTAGAAAGACAACACACCCAGGACTGGCCTTCCTGCCTTGCTTGAAATGATTTTTTAGCACATATAGCTCTTTTCCCTCAGTTTAATAATCAGAAGACCCAGTCACAACCCTCGCAAGCCTGGTCTGGAGAGATAAGGCAGAATTGCTCCTCCGGCTTGGATGTGCCTGGGGAGGATGGTGGGGTCTGGACGAGCTGCTCCCCGCAGGAGCAGGGCTGCTCGGGGGGGTACAGGAGACCCTCAGCCCGCCCCGGGGAGCGGCTGCAGAGAAAGCAGGCAGTGCCAGAGCCTCCCGGCTCCAGCGCTGGCAGAGGGGAGGCTGCGGCTCGTTCGCGGGCTCGCTTTCGCCTTTTAGCTTCGGCTGAAACGATTTGCAGCTCAAACGCCCCCCTGAGAGCCGCTAACCTTTGGATAAGGTTTGGCACCATTATCCTGCTTGGGTTAATTGGGAGTTAGTGAGAGTCCCGGAGTGACGCGGTTGCCTCTGTCCGTCCGTCCGTCCGTCGGTCCCCCCGCCTCTCCAGCCTTCCCCGGCGCGCTGCGGGCAGCGATGGGGGGAGAAGCAGAGGTAAATGCTCCAACCCCCCTCTCCATCTTTCCAGATTTTCCTCTCTTCCTCTCCCTCTTTCTGTGTCCCGTGGCCCCTCCTCGCCCCCGCTATTTTTGTGCTTTCTACTCGATTTCAGCCGCCAGTAGAAATTCGGGGGGAGAAGGGAGAAAGTCCTTTTATTTTTCCAGCCGCCGCTGCAGAAAATATTTTTCTCCCTCTCCTGGAAACGGGGCAGGAGTAGAGGGCGTCCCGGCAGAGGCAAAGGGACCCCGGTGGGTGTTCCCAGCCGGGCAGGGGGTGGCAGGGGCGGAGGAGGTGCCAGCGGGGAGAGGGGAGGCGGCTGCGGGCTCAGCTCCCGGCGTTAAAACCGGGGGGGCACAGCGGCACCCCCGCTCCTGCATCCCTCGGAGCCCCCAGACCCTGACCTCCTCAGCATCCTCAGCATCCCCCACGGTTTCTCACTGACCTCGGGGTCCGACGAGGCTCAGCAGCCCCCGGCGCTCTGCGGGCTCTCAGTTTGAGGGGTCCCCCGGGCAAGGAGGGGCCACAGCCCCACGCAGCAGGGGGAAAAGAGATCCCCGACCCCAGGGTATCCCCGGCCGGAGGAACTGCCCGAGCCCGCCGGGAAGACGGAGGGTCCCTCGGCCCTCCCGAGGCTGCCCTGCCCCGGGGCATTCTCGCCTCACCGGCCCTGAGATCCTGGAATTATTTTCAAGCTCCCTGTGGCTTTTTGTTTTTTTTTTTTTCTTTCCTTGGCTGGAGTTTTTGTTTTATTGATTGTTTTGGGGGGTTTTGCTTGGTTTTGGTTTTTTGGTTTTGTGTTTGGTGTGGTTTTTTTTTTTGTTTCGTTGGTTTTTGGTTTTGTTGGGGTTTTTTTGTTGGTTTTTTGTTGTCGTTGTTGTTTTTGTTGTTTTGTTTGTTTGTTGTTTTTTTGCTTGTTTGGTTGGTTTTCTGTCGGTTTGGCTTGGTTTCGTTTTTTTTGTTCCGTTTTTGTTTGTTGTTTTAAGGATTTTAAAATATTATCAATTATTTTGGATGGGGATTTTTTTTCTCTAAGAGATGTCTCCTGAGCCCGACACATCCATGACATTCCGGATGCTCAACGAAGAGCCAAAAGCCCATTTCCTCCACCCTTGACGAGATCATAGAAAGGCTTGGGTTGGAAGAGACCTTAAAGGTCAGCTGGGTGGCTCCCAGTGGAGCCCCCTCCACTCCCTGGCACCGAGGGCTGCTGGCCGGGGGTCAGCGTGATGCCCGCTGGGATCATTTTGGGTCTCCCAGCCGACGCTCGGGGTGCAGGGCCAGGGATGCGTCAGGGCTATTTAAGGAAATAATCACGCACCAGACAGAGATTTGGATGCATTTTCGTTCCTTCTTCCCTGATGCCCCCTGCAGCCTCCAGAAACAGAGCGCCTTCACGTCTTCTTTCACAACGAACTCGTCTTAGGATGAATTAAAAAATAATGTTAATAAAATGAAAAAGAAATCGTTGGATTAATCCCTCACGATGTCTGTCGCAGCACTGGTTTTCCCGGGCTGTGAAGAGGCGAAACGGCGGCTGCGGCAGCCGAGGGCAGCGGTGACGGCCCGAGCTTTTCAATTTCGCCCCTTAAATCCCAGCCCGTCAAGACGCTGCTAAACCCGAGGCGAAGCCGTGCCCCACTCGGCTTTCTCGACCTATCTGTGCACTCACATGTAATAATTCCCAAGCAAAGCCAAGGATGCGCCACGCTCAGTCGCTCTCCTCCTCCGCTGCCATCAAAAAAAAAAAAAACATTTTGGGGGGCTGGATGTAGGAGCATCCCCGCTCCGGGAGCAGAGGGCGACAGACCCCTTAGGGGCACAGCCTTCATCGGGGATATTTTAGGTTTTTTCAGTTTTTTTCAGCCTCTTTGCACGTAATTTGTTTTTGGACTGTGGCTGGGGAAAAAAATAAAAAGGTATTTAAAGAGATTATTTAGGGGGTTTTTCTGCTAGGAATTGGGTTTTTTCCCCCATCTCTGCTCGGTTCCGCATCCCACCTGCAACCGCAGCCTGGGCGCTTCCTCCCTGCTCCCTCAACAACGATACTAGCAAATAATTTAGTGGTGGCTTTTCCTCCTATCTGTGGTAAAATAATGTTCTTTATTTTGCCTTTCAAAACAGCAAAAGCAACAGAAATTCCTCCCTCCCCCCACCTTTCAAATTATATATATATATAAATTTTTTAACAACGATTCAAAGGCTCTCCTGCCGCAGAGGGGACGTGCTTTCCCACACACAGCCCCCGAATGCCATCGCTCCCCCTGCCACTCTCCACTTGTCTGTGCCACACCACAGGACCGGGATTTCCCGTTTCCATTGTCGGCTATGTTGGCCGCTCACCTCGGAAAAAATTTAAAATAAATTAAAAATCGTAAGGCTTATAACATACGAACGAACATAAGCGCTTGGAAACAATCCGAAAATATCGGTATTTTGTTTAAAGAAAGGAGAATCTCAGTTTTAGCTGGTGGGGACCGAGAGCCCTGCCCGGAGCATCCCCCGGGTGCCGGTGCCCCCCGCGGCCGGGCGGTGCCGGTGCGGTGCCATTGCGGTGCCACCCGGCTGCGGGCCCCAAACGAGATCTGTGCCCTTGTCCCGCCGGTTTTGGAGCTCCATGATCCCAGGAATCGTTACAGAGAGCTGAGCCCTCGCTCGCTGTGCGCGGGTGGCCAAGCAGAGCCGNGCGCACTGCGATGGAGACGCGGCGCGCTCTGCCAGGGGCTTGCGCTGCCCGTCTGGTGACATCCGCCGGCTGCTGACAGCCCCATCCCGCCCGACTCGCCCCCGATCCCGCCGCGGGGCTCGGCGGA
>VXBI01014838.1:1747154-1772391 GCA_013397375.1 Toxostoma redivivum
GGGGCTGCGCGTTTTGAGGGACAGAGAAAGAAAACTAAGGGGATACGAGGAGGAAAATACAGTTAAGAACCTGTCGAAAGCCGCCTGTCTGCTTCTTCAGCGAGTCTCTTTTGTCTCTCCGTGGGGAAGAGGCTGGCGGCCGGAGGACTGCGGGCGGGTGCGGGGCAGGTGCGGGGCAGGCGCGGGGCAGGGGGGCAGCACAAGGGATGCGNTCATCCCCGAGGGTCCGCGAGCAGAGGAGTCACCAG
Source organism: Toxostoma redivivum (assembly GCA_013397375.1). Classification (NCBI taxonomy): domain Eukaryota; kingdom Metazoa; phylum Chordata; class Aves; order Passeriformes; family Mimidae; genus Toxostoma; species Toxostoma redivivum. Next base: position 1,747,403 of record VXBI01014838.1, read on the forward strand.
AGCCGCCGCCATGGCCACCCTCCTCCGCAGCAAGCTGTCCAACGTGGCCACCACGGTGTCGCACAAATCCCAGGCGAAGATGAGCGGCATGTTCGCCAGGATGGGCTTCCAGGCGGCCACCGACGAGGAGGCGGTGGGCTTCGCCCACTGCGACGACCTGGACATGGAGCATCGGCAAGGGCTGCAGATGGACATCCTCAAGTCCGAGGGCAGCGAGGAGGGCGGCGAGCCGCCCCTGGAGGGGGACATCCACTACCAGCGGGACGGCACAGGGCCCCTGCCGCCCTCCGCCTCCAAGGAGGCCTGCTCCGAGCTCTCCGGACAGGGCAAGCCCAAGATCACGGCATGGGAGGCGGGATGGAACGTCACCAACGCCATCCAGGTACGGCCGCCGCCGCCGCGGGGCACCGGGCAGCGCTCCCTCATCCCGGTCCTGTTACGTGCTCTGTGTCTCGGTCAGGGCAGCAGCCGTGGGCTGATTGCAAACCGGCTTCGGGGAAAAGGGAGGAAAGGGAATAAAAGGGAGGAAAAAAAATAAAAATAGGTGAAAGATAGAGGAGAATAACAGGGAGGAATAAAGGAAAGGAGAGGAAAAACAGATTAAAAGAGATAAAAAGAAACTAAGACCCCCAACCCAGTTTTCTGCTTTGCCCCCCTTCCACCCCTGAAAAGGGCACAATACCAGGAGGGGCCCAGGCCCCAGCCCTGTCACGCTGCAGCTTCCGACCCCATCAGGCTGCCCCAGCAAGGGCCACGGGCAAGGAGGGACAGGGGGTGACTGGGCTGGTGATAGGGCTGCACTGGAGCCGGCCCAGTCTGGTCTCTCCGGATGTCCCCAGCTATGGAGGTCTCGGTGCACTGAGAGGAGCTGGGGACAGACAGGGCAGAGACTGGGGCAAAGCCCAGGCACCAAACCCTTGCTCGCCTGTTGTGGGTGCTCGGGGGTGCGATGACGCGGGCGTGACTGCGGGGTGTGACTGTGGGGGTGGCACGTCACAGGGACAGGGGGTGCGTCACCGCGACTGCGTGGCGTGACTGTGTGACTGCCTGCATGGGTGTGATGGTGCGTGGGCGCACAGGCACGCACGTGACCGCCGTGGTGCGGCTGCTGTGTGCCCAGCCACGGGCCTGGGCTCGGCCCCTCAGAGATCCAGCAACACGGTTTCCATTTTGTCTCTTTCTAGGGGATGTTTGTTCTGGGCCTGCCCTATGCCATCCTTCACGGTGGATACCTAGGACTCTTTTTAATAATTTTCGCTGCAGTGGTTTGCTGCTACACTGGGAAAATCCTTATTGCCTGTCTTTACGAAGAGAATGAGGATGGGGAGATAGTCAGGGTGAGAGACTCCTACGTGGACATCGCGAACGCGTGCTGCGCGCCCCGCTTCCCCACCCTGGGGGGCAGAATCGTGAACGTGGCTCAGATCATTGAACTGGTCATGACCTGCATCCTCTATGTGGTGGTCAGTGGGAACCTGATGTACAACAGCTTCCCCAACCTGCCCGTCTCCCAGAAGTCGTGGTCCATCATTGCCACGGCAGTGCTCCTGCCTTGTGCGTTCTTGAAGAACCTCAAGGCAGTCTCCAAGTTCAGCTTGCTCTGCACATTAGCCCACTTTGTCATCAACATCCTGGTTATCGCCTACTGCCTCTCCAGGGCGCGCGACTGGGCCTGGGACAAAGTCAAGTTTTACATTGATGTCAAGAAGTTTCCCATCTCCATTGGCATCATTGTCTTCAGCTACACCTCCCAGATCTTTCTGCCTTCCTTGGAGGGGAACATGCAGAACCCCAAGGAGTTTCATTGCATGATGAACTGGACTCACATAGCAGCTTGCATCCTTAAGGGACTCTTTGCCTTGGTCGCCTACCTGACCTGGGCTGATGAGACCAAGGAGGTCATTACAGACAACTTGCCATCCACCATTAGGGCAGTAGTCAACATTTTCTTGGTGGCCAAAGCCTTGCTCTCATACCCCTTGCCATTCTTTGCAGCTGTAGAAGTCCTGGAGCGGTCCCTTTTCCAAGATGGAAACAGGGCTTTCTTCCCCAACTGCTATGGGGGTGATGGGCGGCTCAAATCCTGGGGACTCACCCTCAGATGTGCCCTGGTAGTTTTCACCCTGCTCATGGCTATTTATGTCCCCCATTTTGCCCTCTTGATGGGTCTTACTGGGAGCCTCACAGGCGCAGGGCTCTGTTTCCTGCTCCCCAGTCTCTTCCACCTCAAACTCTTGTGGAGGAAGCTCTTGTGGCATCATGTCTTCTTTGATGTTGCCATTTTCGTTATAGGTGGTATCTGCAGCGTCTCTGGGTTCATCCACTCTTTAGAAGGCCTCATAGAGGCTTTCAGAACCAATGCTGAAGACTAAGGAGGGGCCAGAGTCGGGTGCAGGAAGAGAATTGCATTGAACATCCGCATAGCCAAATAATTCTGCATCCCTTTAATGGAAAGAGTCATTATTTTCGTTACGTGCATCCAACAAATTCTATGTCATAGAATCTGCAAACTAAGGAAAATAAGAGATGAAAGTGCTCGCCCTGATGTCTTTTAAAATAAGCTCAGATTTAAATCTATTTTTTTGTTATTTAGATTTTTTGAAAGGAAATTATCTGGTGCCCCACCCCTATCTCCTCACTCGTTGCCTGAAGCTTGTCCCCCCACAAATGGCCTGTTGGGAAACAGTGGCAGTTTTCAACATTCCTCACAGATATGCAATTCAGTGTTTCAGAATTGAAACACAGGTGCCGATCCCATGGGAGTGGGTCACTGTGCTCACAGACGGAAGCAAACCCGCCATGGGCGCCGGGAGCAGGGACCTTTGTTTTAACACTTTGAGAGATGGATGTAGATGAGACCCAGATTGTATGACCAGCCCAACAAGCCCAAGCAGTGTCTGACGATCAGTGATGCCGCTCACCTGCGATGTTTACACCGTAGTCTCATAGATGTCAGGACTGCTCGATTCTTCCATCTGAATCCACACCGAGGAACGGCGCTTCCCACTGAACACAAATGTGCTGCCTCTGGTTGAAATCGCAGCCCTGGAGTCCACTTCTCGGTGACTTATGTTTCGTTTCATTTTGACAATTGTTATTTCTAAATTATGAAAAGCTAAAAAAAAAATAAAATAATAATATATGGTTGGATTTGATGTCGTTCAGGATTACAGGAACAAAACTACGACACAATTCATTCTGTGCAATCTACCAGATCCGTGGAGCTGTTTCCAATGTACGTGTGGTGTCATTGTGGTAAATAAGATGAAAAATGTATATCAGAAAAAAAAATCTATCTTTAACATATAATGTGGTACATAAATATATCGAACAATAAAGAGAAAACATAGATGATGAGGCTGGCCTGCTTCATGGGGAGTGGGTTTGGAGGAGCAGGGCAGGGGCAGAGGGAGGTTCATTCTCCCCTTGTCGGGGCTACAACACGTTTTTCGGCTAAGGGGAGGGAGCTAAGGGTTTCTGGTGGCATTCCGCTGTTTGCATGAGGTAGGACACATTTTTTTGGGAAGCGGTCGTCTTACAGCTGCGGCTGGCGGGGCTTCTTGCATCTCCTCCTCGCAGATTTGCTTTCCCTCTTAGTGCTCAGACTGCAGGGACAGGAGTCTGCAGATGAACCCTGAGGTTTTTGTTCTTGTGAAAGAGGGGGAAAAAAAAATCCCCTCACAAACAAACAAAGGGAGAGAAATAAACGAAATAAAGGACTGAGTGTACCCCTGGCTTGATCCAAACTCACCAAACCCTGCCCACGGGTGTGGAGCGTCGGGCTGATCCCCGCTGCGAGCAAAGCCGCCACCGCGGGGGAGGTCAGCCCCACACTCCAATCCTGTGACCTAAAACACCTCGATTTACACCATTTTAAAAGCTACGAGACGTAATTGTCCATCTGCTGCCGCTACACAGCGAGGATGAGGATGGGGGGACCCACCGGCAGCGCTCCCGCAGCACAGGCACAGCTGAGATCCCCGTAGGGCTCCAATTATTGCCCTCAAAACATGTCGAGCCCCGGTCGGGCTGGGATGTGCCCCCATCTCCCCCGCCCGGCCCGGTCCGGTGTTAGCGGGCAGCTCCGCAATGCGGTACCGGGGGCGGGAGGGGAGTGTTGGCACGGGCTGGGAAAGGGGCTGAGGGCGGGAGCGGGGAATGCCCCTGGGAAAAACGCGTTTCGGGCGATTTTCTGGACAGCCTCTGAAAGAAAAGAACGGGAGAGCTGTGGGGTCTATGGTTTGTGGGGACAGGGTGATGTGGTTCCGAGAATGGGCATCGTGGCGGGGCGCCTGCCCCTGGATTGGGCACATTTCCCTCCATGCCGGCTCCCTTGCCTGGTGATATCCAGCAGCGTCCTACCCCATCCTCAAGCTCATCCCCATCATCCTCATGCTCACCCCTACATCCATCCTCACCACTTTAATCCTCATCACCCTTGCTCCCACCCCGATGTAGGTGACCCGTGATTCCCTCTCTGCCGCAGGCACCGAAAGCCCGATCCGCCCCCTGCCCCGTGCGCCNGGAGACGGGATGTGCCCGGCCCGGAGCCACCGCATTCACCCGCCTGCGAAAAGGGGAGCCAGCCCGGACAGGGGGCCTCTCTTCAGGGGTGCTCGCTGCTCTTCCTTCTGCCCTGAACTCTGTTCCAGCTCTGCTTTCTCCCCAGGGCGATGATAGGGGGCCAGCGCGGGAGGACATCCAGCCTGATTCCCTGCCCTGAGCAGGGCTGAGATAACCCCTCGGATTCTGGGACTTAGTGAAGAGCTGAGGTTGCCTGGCAGGTTAATACATTTAATGTGCTCTGCACATCTTTGGTTTGCATTGGCTTTGCACACAGTGCTTTTTCAGGATGTTTCTGTCTCTGTGTTCCCCACCAGAGAACCAAAGAGATCCATGCCATGCCATGCCGCAGCAGCACGGCAGCTGGCTCTCCTCTCCTGTGGGCAGCTGCTTGAGTCTGGACGGAGGATGCTCACAGACTAACATGGGTTTGTGCCTTATAGGGGCCAAAAGTTCTCCGATTCAGGGTACCTGATGATGGAAACCGTTTTATGAAGCCTTAGTTTTGCAGATGTTTTAAACTTAATTCAGCACTTTTTTCCGCCTTCCCCTTGCAAGCAGAAGTTCCCCTGCTGTACTTGGGGCTGTAAGATTTGTGCCTTTTTTGTGACAGTGAGGGAAAGGTCAGGGATCCTCGCTCCTATCCCTTAGGGTGCAGAATAGGGACGCTTAACCGGAGAGCGCTCTCAGCCCCTGCAAGGACACCTCAAACCCCTGAGCTCCTCAAGCTCCTGCTGGCCGGGAGACAGCCCCGGCTGGAGGACCTGCATTGGCGGCAGGCAGCAGCAGGCGGTGCGGCTCCCGGCGACGACAGGGACATCAGCGTGTGCCTCGCTGCAGTTCTGAGCTGTGGCGGAGCCAGCGATTTCCCCGCCAGCCCCACGGGCTTTGTCTCGCTGTCAGCTCTGCTCAGGCGCTCCCCTCCGCGCTCCTGCCGGAGCCGGCGCTCGCTGCAGGCTGACGTGCGAGCGGCTTGCGAAACGAGCCGGCTCTGCAAGCCCAGCGATAAGCAAGGCTTTGTCCTCTAAACTTGTCCGTGGCTGTTGGTGCAACACTTGTGCCTTGGGCTTGGAGCACGGGCAGCCTCTCCAGCCCGCCGCAGCAGACATTTTGATGCTGTGCTGGTGAAAGCCTTCGTGCACGCCGTGCTGTGGGACGTGTGCAGTCCTGACAGCAAGGGATGCAGTAGAGAGGGAAATACCCCCCAAAATAGCAGCAGCAGGTTTAACTTGAACAAAGCAGAAATGTTCTGAAAAGCCAGCGTGATGGCAAAGTCTGAGCTGTGTTCCAAACGGCTTTTGTCTGTGCTTCATAGCTTCTGCTCATTGCTGCAACAACCTTCTAAACCTTCTCACTCTGAAAACCAGACGAAACAAAGGCCCTCTCTGCACTACCAGGGAACAGATTTATTTCCCTCTGTGTTTTTACAGTTCCTCAGACACAATGGGGACCTCTGTTTGGGCTCATTTCCTGCAACATGAGGGTAATACTAAATCTCTCATGTTGCCCTCATGAATCCACACAGTTGTGCCACCCCAATAGGGCCATCAGTGGGAGCTGGAGTGAGGTGAGGGCTGAGCCCACTCCTCCTTGTGTGCAGAGGTCAGGAATGGCTCTGCCTCCTCCACACACACGGAGCCAGAGACCTTGCCTGTAGTGGCAGCTGGATATCTTGGCCTCATGAAGTTTGTATACTCCACATCACATATTCCAGGCTATTTCAGAAAATGCTTATTTTGATGGTGACACCAACGTTCTCCACCAACTGATTTTGTACATCTTTGGAGTTTGTGTTTCAGGTGAGGAGCTGGAGGCTCCACCAGTGACTCCACCAAGATACTCATCTGTCAGATTCTTGTTTGGGCCCCCACACAGGGATGTGTGACCACTGCTGCTGGGATCCTGCAGAGGGGAAGGGAGAGGAATGGGGCAAATTGGGGAAGGCATGGAGGGCAATAGATTTTGGCTCTAAGAGTGCTCCTCTAGGCTCAGTTCTGATATGCCCATGGGTCTGGGTCCTCCTTGGATCCTCAGGTGGCTCTTCCTCAGTGGGAGTGGCCCAGGATCCACAGAGCAGGGGACACACAGGAGACAGAAGGGAGGCTGTAGGACTGTCACACCTGCACAGATCAGGCATGTAAAAGTCCCTGGATTTCTTGCCCCTTAGTGCTACCAGAGGGCAAGGCTCCCTCTAACCCTGCTCCTTCCTGTCTGGCAAGGTCTGTGGGTTGCTGGGGGATTGGCAACCGGTCATGTCCACAGCCAGGAGGTCTCACTGGAGTTTGGGAGGTGACCCATGCCTCATTACCTCTGCTGGGACCTGGCATGTGACCCGGCACAGCCTCCGGCAAACAGAGCACTTTGTTCTGTCCCTTTGCACTTCCCTGCCAGCGAGCTGCCCTCTAATCCCCCCAAGGAGGGATTTTCCTCTTCCACTCCAGCTCTCTGTGCCTTGGTCCCTTCGGAGAGCGGTCCAGGGTAATAATTTACTGCCTGCCACAGGCCACTCCTTTGGACTTTTTCTTCGACCTTCAAACTGCATTGCCAAAATAAAAACAACAGGAGGGAGAGCAGTACAAGCTGCTCCCTGGAGCGAGAGTGTGGCAGTGCCCGCCAGCCCTGCTGCCGGATCCCAGGAGCCCTGTCTGCAGGTAATGCCCATTTGCTTTCTCTGGGATGATTGTGACTTTCCCTTCTTTTAATGAGTTCCTGAAGCCCTCTGGGAGCAGCAGAGGGTTTTGTGAAGGACTGTCCCCTGCTTCCAGGAACCTGGCTGGCCTGTGGAAGGGCTGCTCCACAGCAGCTGGAAGTGGAAGGGGGTTTAGTTCCAGCAGTGGGGTTGTTTCCCAGGCGTAGAGAAATCCAGAGGAGAAGAGCAGCCTCCTTGCTGCTCCTGCAAACTAGTTGGGAAAATTTCTGGCATTAATTCTATTTCCCCCAGGAAACTTCCATCCAAGCAACTTCCATCACCCTGCTTGTCCCTGCAGCCCCACATTAGCCCACCTGGGTGAGCTTCTGTGGGAAGCAACCATGAGTGCTCCTGATCTGGGTGATTTCAGGAGCTGGCAGATCAACTGTGTGTCACCATTTTCCTGGGCCACCCACACATGGGAAGGAGCCTTGGGCTCCACTGGGATTTGCAGCCAGCACCAGAAGGGTGAATTTTACACCAGAAATTTCAGGTTGTGTTGCTGTGGTCTCCTGGGCTGTGGGAGTCTCTGAGGCTGGGCCTGGTGGAGCTCAGGGTGTCCAGCAGCCTTCTAACGGAGCATTCCCAAACCCCTCTCTGGCAGGACAGGGGAGGCTGCTCCTGCTCAGTTCCAGAGCAGAGGAACAGAGCTGGGCTTGGCAGATTTCAGGATGGCTCTGCTGCCCTTGCACAGGAGATCACAGGTCCTGGAAATGCCTTAAGCCCAGCTTGGACTGGGCTGCTCACTGGATCCAGTATGTATAACACCGCTGGAGACAACCTCTGGCTGTGCCAGCACCAGTTGCTTCCCAGGATTTGCACATGGATAAAAAGGGTGAAAAAGACAGATCCCATGCAGTGGAGCTGGAGCCGGCAGCTCAGGGATGGAGCAGGCAGAGGGGAGGCATTCCCAGGGACACTGCACCCACAGCTTCTCCTGTGCCAGTGCTGTGCCAGCAGCAGGGCCTGGGTTTGGGCAGTGCAGCTCTCAGAGCCACTTCTGAGCTGCTAAACCCTGCTCAATCCAGCCAGGAAACTGCCTCTGCCCTTGTCCCCACCAGGCTGAGCAAATTTGGGGCTAACTAGGGGTGCACACTGAGCTAGGGAGTGCAGGCTTGAGCTAGGGGTGCACACTGACCTGTGCTGGGGGGAAAAGAGATATTCACCAAAAAAAACCCAGATTTTGGGGTTTGTGTTTTTTGGGTTTGTGGTTGTTTTGTTTTGTTTTTTAAGGCCCTCAAGCACAGGCTGTAATGTGTCCTAAAGTGCTGCTGGGAAGGAGAGAGGGGACAGCAAGCAGGACAGTTGAGCCTTCCACAAGGACAAGGCTAGCCAGGAAGGGTCACTTACAGTCAGGCTGCTTCCAACAGTGTGTTATTTATTCACTGAGACTGTGCCTACACTTGAAAAGCACATGGGAGCAAAAAAAGTCCCAGCCACTTAATTTAATGGCAATAATAACCTCAGGAATTTATTCCACAGAAGATGTAAAGGCTTTACAAGAGATCAGTAATATTCTGCCACATTCACATTTACAGAAACAGAGGCACAAAAAGTGGCAAGAGGTGCTCAAACCCACCTTAGATGTCCTTTGGAATAAAAATCTGATCCCCAGTGGTCTCCTCTTGTCTCCTTTTCCCAAAACATGGGGAAATATCCCAGAATTGATGTGGGATTCCTTGGCAAAAATCAAAGGCAAAGCCTCAGGCAGAGCCCTGGCTTTTTGAAGCTGAAAGAAAAATGTAGAGGGGAAAAAAAATTAAAGAGCTGTAATGGTCACCAATAATCTATTTAGACTTTCATGGATCCTCCTAAAAGGAACAAACAGCATCTGAGCTTTTAAAGGACATCCCATCCTATCCTATCCTATCCTATCCTATCCTATCCTATCCTATCCTATCCTATCCTATCCTATCCTATCCTATCCTATCCTATCCCATCCCATCCCATCCCATCCCATCCTATCCTATCCCATCCCATCCTATCCTATCCTATCCTATCCTATCCTATCCTATCCTGTCCTATCCTATCCTATCCTATCCTATCCTATCCTATCCTATCCTATCCTATCCTATCCTATCCTATCCTATCCCATTTTAGCTCTTACCCAGCAGAGATAACAAAGTAGCCAAATATTTTAGGTCACCTTTCACTGCAGATCCACAGACTCTTGCTTTGTGCTCTCTAGTGAAGTATTTGTTTTGACCTTATCTGGACATTTCCTGCAATTCTAATTCCACAAAACTGTGTGGTTCCACTTCACTGATACTTTTATGATTATGGTTATGGATATTGCTAGACAGGGAGATTAGGATTATCTTTCCTTGTAAAATAGCACATAAAATATTGTAAGAGAGAGAGAAAGTATTTCTCTCTGTCTAGAGATAACAGGCTGGATCTGTTGTCCCCACTGGATGTGTCCTGTCTTGGTTAAGCTGCAAATGTGGCTTTGCTGGGATGGTCTTTCCTGGAGGGATCCAACACAGCCACAGAAAAACCATGCAGCCCTTACCCCTTACAGAGCTTGGGGAAGAGAAAGGCAGCTTCCCTGCCTTGGGGAAAAAGATGTTTCCAAGTATAGGCAATGTCTGGAGGCTCTGTGCTGTGCCAGTCCAGCTGACAAAAATCCCTCTCTGTGGCCAGAGCTTGTTCCCCCCATGGCCTGGCCAGGTCCAGGCAGGAGATGTGCACAGAAGGGGTTAAATTGCACAAGGGCTGCTCCTCACCTTTGAACTCAGGTCCAGCCAGAGGTTTTCCTGGCACAGATGTGTTGTCTGGAGGGCAGGGAAACTGCAGCCAGGCACAGAAGTGCAGCAATGCTGGCAAACCCCAGCTCTGACATCAGCACTCTCCAGCTTCACCAGAATTGTTTCATTTCATTCAGGGGTGTGTGAGTTCTGGGCAGGGGAATGGGCCAAGATCAGTGCTGGTGTAGGGGGGCATGGTTACCCCTGTGGCACCTGCAGGGACATGTGCCTGTGTGATGTGTGTGCCTTGCAAGTGCTCCCACACCCAGACATCCCTTCAGAGTGGCACTAATGTGCCCTGCCATGGGCATGGGCAGTGATGGCAGAGGGACAAGAGCTGCTGCAGGGGGTGACTGCTGTGGGCACACAGGACAGGGCAAGGACAAATGGACACCTCTTACACATGGGGAGGGCAGGAGGCTAACCTTGCTCACACCTACCTGTCCCACTCCTGTCACTGTGGTGACAACTGCTCACCCTGGTCACCTCTCCAGGGAGAGTCACAGGGCTCTACAGGCAAAGCCCTTTGCAGCTGTCCCAGGCATCTGGTGCTGTCTGATGTTGAATTTCCAATGAGGACCTGCCCTATACTGGGGGTTTACTGGTGTGCCTGTGCTTCCAGGGAATGATTTCTCCTTTTCAGGGAGCCATCAGTGTCAGGGCAGGTAGGGTGAACTCAGTTTCAGCTCCTCAAAAGCATCTAAACACCAAATCCTTTCCCAACAGCAGAAATACTGAATTTAACAGGCTTTGGGTAAATTTCTTCTGTGTTACAGGAGCCAAACCTCACAGCTCTCTTCCGTTCCCTGGTCTGTCAGTCCCAAAGTGCTATGACATTGAATGCTGGGTGGGTGCTGCCCAGACGAGGGCCAGGAGCTGTCCCCATGTCCCAGAGCTGTGCCTGGCTGGCAGGCAGTCACTGCTGCACCCAAGGACTTCTTTCTGCTCTTACTCCTGTGCCCTTCACCTTTGCAGACAGAGGAACATCTGCGTGCCCTGCTTCCCGAGGACACCCAGAGCCAGCAGCTGAATTCCTGCCCCAGCTGCAAGGAGAGGAGATTATTCTGCTTGGCTTATGTTCGTGGCCTGGATGGAGCCCTCCTCCACTGCCCTGGGCAAGACAAAAGGTAATGCTGCTGGGTGTCACGGTGTCACTGAGCCCTGGGGATGGTCAGGGCATGGAGAATGCTTCCCCATGGAGGTCTCCCATTAGTGTTGGGCTGCAGAGCCTTCCTGGTGGGCTCAGCTTGCCCAGCAAGGGCTGCAGGGAGCCTGGTTCCTATGGCACACACTCAGGGGACTCGTGTGTGATGGGAGGTGGCAGCTTTGCCACGCACACCTGGCCCTGAGTGACACCCAGTGATCCTCACAGAGGGGGTAGAATGGACAAAACCGACCCAACATCACTTTGTCCATCACTGTCTGTCATCAGATGAGGTGTTTTACGCATTTTAGCTGTTAAAATTTTCCTTATAGGATCCTCCTCCTTTCTCTTCTTTAGATAGAAAGTGCGTTTTAAATTAAAGATGCCTTTTTCCATGGAAATTAAAATCAAGTAGATTTTGTTGATAACTCTGATATTTTCATTAGAAACAAAAGCAGAAGGCACTGACTAGAAAATGTAAGTTAACTGATAAAATTATTTTGAAATTTGACCATTTCAATGCAAGTGGAGGCAAAGCTGGAGAAAAGAAAAACAAGGGATATTCTTAAAAGATGTCAATGCTGATAGCTTGGGAATATTGGCTGAGGAAAAAAAAAATCAAGTTTTGACCTGAAAGAAGGTAATATTTCAAGCAAAATGCTGATCCCCCTGCCTCATTACACACAGCATCAAGCACATCAGATGTTCCTGGTGATCTCCCCCTGGTAGCTGCAGTCTGGGCTGAGGGACCCATCCCACAGTGGCCAGCCCTTCTGCTTCCCACGGGGAATGCTGCCCACAGCCCAGCTTTTACCTCCTTGCACCTACCACTGAAATTGCTCCAGAAGCTGCTTTCCTGCTGCTGCAGCTGCACACAGGGAGATTTTACAGGAAACTACAATGGAAGAAAAAGTGACTTATTTTTAATGAAGAGAGAGAAGACATCAGCCCTTCTCCCAGATCTCCTTTTGCTCAGAGCTCAGTCTCTGGTCTCTCAAATCACCAGGCTCTCTATGTGTTTATATTTGCAGTTAATAGTGCTGCAAAGCACCAGCCTGGCTGCCCTGACTGCAGCTCTCCAGGGTCCCTGAGGACACTGTAAATAGCAGCTTCTTCAGGGTTTGACCTGAACCAAATGCCAGTTTGACCTTCCTCTAAACCACTGGACAGTGGACAAATTTCCAGCTGACTTGTAAAAAATTATTCAGAACACCTGAGCTGCTTGCCAGGCTGTAATTTCCTCCTACCCACCACCTGCACTTCTTCCTCCCCACCCAAAGCTATCCCTCCCACCTAAATTCTCACTCTTTGGCTATAGCTAGCAGGTGTTTCTTCATCTTTTACAGCTGGGCAGCTTTTCCTGCTCTCTTTAAAGTGCTGCAGTGAGGGAGCAGTGGTGGTGTGATCACTCTGAGGGGTTGAGAGTGGTTGTGTTTAGGGGCTAAATGAACTGCTGCAGGAAAAAAAAAAGCTCTTGCCTTATGGGTTTTAGGAAGGAGCTTTGGACTCCTGACCTACCAGGGTGGGCTGGTGTGAGGATGGGAAGTGTGGGGAATGGGAGGTCTCTATGTTCAGTGGTTGTGGACTGCTTCCCATGCTTCAGGACTCAGCCTCTGGGAGATGTGCTCCCAGGTATGTTTGATGAATTGTTTTTTTGTAAAGTGCTTCAAGTTTTAGCCACCTGCTGTTTTCTTTAAGTTCTGCATGTAGTGCTTTTTTTTTAAATTTTGGATTGGTCATCTCCAGCTTGCCCTGAGCCTGGACTTTTTGTCTGGGTTCCTTCTCTGTTTTGCAGTCCCTGGAATGTAGGGAACAGGATCTGCAGGAGAAAATTGGACAAGCCAGGAGCTCTCCAGAGGGTTGCTAAGAAAGCTTCCCAAATTGCAGAAGTGCTTTCAAGTCTTTCCTAACCTCTTCCTGGACTTGCTGTACTGTCTCAATGGGAATGAAAGTGGAGTTCAATACTAGCTTGGAGCTATCTCGTAAATCTGTAGCAGGGGAAAACTTGAGCCTTTTTTACTCTCTCCACGTGTTTGCAGGAATCCTCCTTCCCACCTCCCTCCCTGTTCTGCTCTGAGCTGAAACTGGGGCATCTCCCCCTTAAGCTGCAAGCAGCCCCTGTGCTGGGTGAAAGCTGTGGGCTGCCTTGGGTGCCCCTCTGTCCCCCCTGCCCCTCCAAACCCTGTGCTTCCTCCAAAGCATCACCTGCTGTCCCAGGGACAGCCCTGACAGGCCTTTCCTTGCTGGCAGCCAGCCCTTCCCAGAGCAGGAGAGGACGAGGGACTCGCTCCGAGGCGTTCGCAATGTAGGTTAGGCAGGGAAGGCTGCTGAGAGCTGTGACATCAGGGAGGAGGGTGGGAGCAGCCCGCAGATGACGAGTCTATGAGGTTGTGTCTCCGTGCAAGGTACGCGTTGCATTAGTGATGTGTTTGTAGCAAATAACGCGGGGCTAGCATGGGAATGTGGGTCAGCACTGCCAGAACTGTGCGAGGAGCAGGGAGCTGCTCGTGCTCTGCTGGGAAGCAAACGTATGTTACTGAGGGATGTGTGGTGGGGGGAGATTTAGCTGCACTCACTGCTCCAACTTGTAAGTAGCAGCTCTCTGTTGTGTGAGCGGGTACTTCCTGCCTGGGGGGTGCCTGTGGCCGGGAGCTGGGCTGAAATGGTCTTTGGGGAGGGGGCAGTGGGGTGCAGGGGTTTGTGTTCTTGATGTGTAATAGCCATGTTATACTGGGGAGCTCCTAGACTCGCTTGTTGATGCTCTCTGTGACCCTGGCTGTGCCTGGACCATCCGTGCTGCTCCAGCAGGCACAAGGAAGGATGCAGCCGGGCATGGATAACCAAGGATTCCACCGGATCTTTGTGACCTATTTCTGGTTCTGTTGTTCAGCGTGTGCGCTCAGGAAATCTTTGTGCTTTAGGGGGAGTAGGGTTTGTTAGTGATAAGGAAAAGCCTGCTTGACTGCTTGTGAGATTTAAACCACAAACTAACCTAGTTTTGAAGGTGGACTTGGGCTGGAGAAGGTAGCTCTGAACCTGAATAGAAAGTGGTGTGGGATGAGGATATATACATCCTAAAGATGAGTATGGTACTTCAGTGCCAGAGACTCTAACCTCAGAGCAGGTCCCTTTAATGAAAAAGCTGTGATGGAAAAGGCTGCCCTTGGTCAACAGGGACATGTTGAGTGGCTTCACTTTCAGCAAAGAGGCAGTGGAGCAGGACAGGGCTGGTGGAGGGAGGCATGAATGGGCTGCCAGGCTGGAGGGGGCTCCTGCCTAGCTGCAGGTTGTTAAAACAGGCTTGTCCAAGCCCCTTGGAGTGAGTCAGGAACTTGTCCTGCATCCTGTGATGCTAGTAAATACTTCCAAGGCACTTGGATACGTTTCTATAGCTTGCCCATGTGCTCTCCAAGATGCCCAAGCTGTGATATCTCCATCCACGCCCGAGTTATTTCCCCCAAGTCTGGGATCAGAACAGTGGCAGCAAGCTGGCCCTGAGGCCAAACCCAAGCTTGTGGGGCTTTAAATTTGGAGGAAATGGGCTGCATCACCTGATGGATCTTCAGGCAGCAAGCAGGAGTGAGGTGTTGGTTGGGTTGCTCTGGCAAGAGGCTCCTGAGCAGGGGTGGGAGCCTTCACTCCTTTACCTACTGCTGCCATGTGCAGCCTGGGGCTCATTCACACTCACCTGTGTGCCCTGTGCCAACCTCCTCCCAGGCCTGGATCCTCCAGTGAGTGTTGTCTGCTCACAGACAGCAGCAGTGATCCCTCTGCTGTGGCCATGGTACCTGCTCAGCCTGTCCAGCAGCCTGTAAAGCAGACACAGCCCCGAGGCAGGTGTTGGATGACCTTCAGTGGACCTCAGTGAGGCAGGGAGAGCCAGGCTGTCAGGGAAAGGACTATGCCCAGGGGGAGGAGATGGGGCTCGGTCTGTTTGGGTGCTACCTGCATGCTATCCCTGCTGGTGGGTGCCAGCTGGGACAGGATCTTGGACTTGCTGCAGGGCAAAATACGGACAAGGTCAGGGCCTCGGACCAGCCTGATGTTGTAAGTTCTCCCTCTGCATGGTTTGTGGGCTTTGCTTTAAATACCTCCTTTGCCTTTCTTATCCATTCAGAAACTCTAAACCCACAGCTTCGTTTTTTGGCTGCTCATCAGAGCTGCCCCCAAATCTCAGATCTGCTGGTGGGGCCAGCTTAGGGGCTCTCAGGAGCTCACAGGACCCTCTGCCTGGCAGATTCAAAGACCCATGCAGGAAAGGCTCTATTATGGGCTTATTTGCCTCAAAACTCATTGTCCTACAGAATCCTTGCCCAGGGAGATGGGCTCTGGGAGTTGGTGCTGTCCACTCCTTGGTACAGACCTAGACAGAAGAGCTATTCGAGGATGACAGCTTGCTGGTGTCTGTAAACCCCTTCTCTTTAGATGGAGAGGGAAGCACATATTTCTGTGAATGTTTTGATTCTTGCTTTCCCTTCAGTGGCAGAACTGAGGAGTAAAACTGAGCCTTGAAATAATTTTTCTGTCTACTCCTAAGCAAAACAAGGAACTCCTCTGTACAGGCTGCACTCCTTGGGCTTCCCTGTGGCTCAGCCTGTGCAGCAGGGAGCAGGCTCAGGGCTTCCTCCCTGTGAAGGGAGAGGTGATGATGATGATGAGTGGTGGCAACCGCCTGTACAGCTAAGCAGCAGGGATGCTCCACGGTGGGAATCCCTGCTTCTGGCACTGGCTATGTGTCCTTGGGCAAGTCACTGCTGTGATGTGTGTGTGCTGGCTTACCTCCTGCAGGGCCTGAAAGGTTTCATTCACGTCCCTAATTACTCACAGAGCCCTCAATGGAGGGGACAGTGGATGTGCCAAGTGTGTGACGTATCCCAGTACAACCTCGTCCTTGTAAGCACTCTCCTTGTCCCCCCTGGGGACACAGGGGTGGCTTGGGGAGGCTTGACAGTGGTACTATAGCCTGAGTCCCCTTGGCCACCAGAGAGAGTGTCTGTTTTGTGGCACTCATGCCTGTCCTGTGAGCTATTGAGGGCTCCTGGTGAGACTGGGAGGCAAGATGTCCTGGTTCCTATAATTTCCTGGTTATTTTGGTATGTGAGTGGAAGGGGGAGGAGGGTGGCTGTGGAGAGAAGAGCAAGGTCAGTGAAGAACAAATGTGCCTCTGTGCACTTGTGATCACGCTGCCAGCTAATCGGCTTCGGTGCTCCAACTTTCCTCACAGAACTCATCAGGCACGGCCGGGAGAGGATAGAACAAACTATCAAGGCCTCCGGCTCCAGGCTCTGCTCATAGTGAGTACCAAACCCTCCCAGTGGGATGGGAGCCCTTTAACAGCTCAGCCTGATAACCGCTGCACTGGCTGGCTGGTGGATGGAGCTGGCTGGCACCGGGCACATGTGGGCAGAGCCTGATACAGCTGCCAGTATCTGCTGCTGCCTGGCAGCTCCTGCCATGCTCAGCCTGGCTGCACAGGAGGGGTTTCTTTGGGATGGCTGGGGGGCTGTGCCTGGTGGTGAGTGGGAGCACCCACAAGTGAGATGTGGGGAGGCTGGTGGGTCTTTGGGGCCACTTTTTGGGAGAGGTAGGGCAGAGGGTGGCTGTAGGGATGAGAGCCCTGATGCAGTGTATGAGAGTGTGGTGGGGCTGAGGGGGGTCTAAGCTCTCTGGGACACAGGAGAAGGGAGCAGAGCTGTTCTGCTCATGCTATCTTCTTAACTCTGGCTTTTGCAAAGAGCATAGGGGAACCCTAAAAACCAAAGGGAGGGATTCCTGAGGCAAGGCTCACCCATCCCCAGTGATGCTCAGGCAGAATGGATCTGAACCAACAAGTGTTGAAGCCTGGCTTTTCCAGCCCCAGCAAAAGCTGCACCATGCAGACAAGAGGTTTTTAATGCCTCTCCTCACAGAGCCTGCCCTGGCTGCCATGACACCATCCCTGTTCCCTGCAATGTCAACAGCCCCAAGCTGCCCTGGTCAGACGGCCTGGGGAGTGGCCTGTGGCTGCCCCATGGACCGTGGTAGCTGGACTCTGCTGGCTGCCCTGTGGGGATACTCGCTGGGCTGCAGCATCCCTGTGCAGTGGGGAGGGGGCTGAATCTGCCTCAAGAGGGGTCTGACCATGGCCAGGAGAGCTCTAACTTCACCTGGCGTGGTGCTGTATTGCTGCTGGGGCTGTGCTGGTTCTCATGTGCTCCTGCAGTTTCTGCTATTGCAAGTCAGGGGCTAATACTGGGTATGCTTGTTCACCCAGGAACCCTGTTTCCCCAACCTCTTGTCAGCACGGGCTGTTCCCTGCCTCCCCCAGAGTGTGGGCACCCTGTCCTTTGGGGATGGCGGTGCTGGGGAGCTCAGCTGAGCCCTCCTATGATGGAAGGGGTGTGCATACTGGGGTTTGCACTACTCCCTGGAAAGTTCATGGAGTGAGGCTGTTTCTCTGTCAGATTTTTATATTCAACACTGCCTTCTTCTTTTCCCAAGTGCTGAGCGAGTTGTTTTTTTAATGGATCGTTCCCGGAGCCCAGACAAAAGCACCCAGGTGAGATCATGGCTCTGAACAAGCAAACCCTCAACTTTGGGACAAAGGGGGCTGGTGCCTTTAGATGAAAAACAAGGAGAGAGCCTGTGTAAGCCTGCTGGGAATCTTACTGCTGCCCTGTCCTGTGGGTGATGCTGGTGGAAAAAACAGCAGAGAGGCCCTTTTTGGACAAGGCATGATGTTGCCAGAATCTGGGAAGGGTAAGATTCCTAGGGAACAGGAAGAGGAGGAAGACATTTGTGTGTATGTATCTCCTTGTCTTTGGGAAGAGGGAGGCTGCAGCTCTGTGGTGCTGGGTGTGCATAAGGCCATCTAAAGACATCTTAAATGTTTGCTAAGTGTCCACTGGGTCTCTTGCTGATGGGTGTTTATCAATGGCTCTGTGTGAAGGTTGCTCTGTTGAGGAAGGGAAAACCCAACTTGCAGCATAGTCCTTGTGACTAAAATTCTTGTTATATTCTCTAGCCTTCAACGCCAACTGACAACATCAACCTTGGACCTTCTGCTAACCCCAAGTAAGCTTTCTGCAAAGCCAGGTAGGGTGTGGAGCATGAAGAGATGTGGCAGGGGGATGCAGATGGTCCCTGTGTGTCACACAGGGCTGTCTGCAGGAGTGTGGACAATTACATTTCTTGGCCTTTAACACCACGTGCCACCAATGCACCAGCTTCCAAGACTAAGCTGTAGCTGGTACTTGTTACAATCATTCTCTCCTGGCCACATCTGCAGCCCCTTGTCCCTTTTCATTTGAGAGGTAGTAAGGGATGCTCTTCCTCATCACTGTTGGCTTCCTGACTATCATTCTCTAGAAATGGGGATAAACTGTGTCCCTTGTAAAGGCATCACTTTGTCCTTATTGCTGTGCCTTCAGCCCCTGGGTTGCTGGGGGGCTGCTCATGCTCTGCAGGGTGCCCTGACACACACAGGGTGAATCCTGGGAGCGAGGGTCACCCACCAGTGCCCTTTAATCCCTTTCACAAACACTCATTTTTCCAGGCAGGAACTCTGCTTTGATGGTGGTGTTACTGTTGCATGTTCCTCTCCCAGAAACATTAACTTGTTTCATTCTTGCCCAACAGTGCCAAGCCAACAGACTTTGACTTCCTGAAGGTTATTGGCAAAGGAAGCTTTGGAAAAGTAAGTGGGCTCGTGGAGGTGGGCTGCAGCTGTTTGGAGGCAGCTTGGAAGGAAAATGTGTTGCTGAAGGAGTTTCTGGCTGTGTCCTTGCTTGCCCTAGTGAGGTGTTTGGACTGAGATTAAATAAGACCTGAGATACTGTTATTAACAGTTCATTCTAACTTCAAGGTCCTTCAACCTCTCCAAGGACTGAAGAGTGAGGTGTTTTATGCTCAGGGTGGTGATGGTAAAGAGCAGTGCTTGATTCAAAATAAGTTTCCAGCTTGTTCAGCAAAAGATCTCCAGAGAAACCTTGGAGACAGCCAGGATTCCCATTAAATGGGATTGGCCTCAAATGCTCCAAAACTATTTTCTATTGAACGTCTAGGGGATATATGTGGAGATATTGAGTGCTTTTCTTTTGGTAATGAAAAAGTGCTGGGAATTGAGAGGGGGCTGGAGTTTGGTGTTTAAAAGCCTTTACCTGGCTCTCTGAAGTAGTTTTCTCTTTATAATCACTCACAAGAGTGTTGAGCTAATGAGGAAATGGTGACCAAGGTGAGACAAATAGCTGTGACCAAGACCTACCTTCTGTTGCAGGTTCTCCTGGCCAAACGCAAGTGTGATGGGACATTTTATGCAGTGAAAGTCTTGCATAAGAAAACCATCCTCAAGAAAAAGGAGGTATATCTGCTCTCCTGGGCCATTCTGGAAATTGTGGTTGGTGTATGGGTTCTCTGGGTAATGCAGTTGGGGTACATGGTACTCAGGCAGGCAGTTCACATGCTAAACATGGATTTGCCTGTGCCATGAGAATAAAAGAACAGAGATTAATTAGGTCAGATAGGAGGGAGTGGTTCTCTTTTGGGGGCTGGAAATGACCTTCCTGAGCCCCTGGTTTGCACCTGTTTTGAAAACAGCAATGAGCCCTTAGGGCAGGCTGGGCTGGGTCCTTGCCTGGAACCTTAATGCCTTGTCTGCTTTC
This sequence comes from Toxostoma redivivum, assembly GCA_013397375.1. Taxonomy (NCBI): domain Eukaryota; kingdom Metazoa; phylum Chordata; class Aves; order Passeriformes; family Mimidae; genus Toxostoma; species Toxostoma redivivum. Next base: position 1,767,185 of record VXBI01014838.1, read on the forward strand.
TGATAGCAAAACCACATCATGGCAGAACGCAACGTGCTCCTGAAGAATGTCAAGCACCCCTTCCTTGTGGGACTCCACTACTCCTTCCAGACCTCAGAGAAGCTTTACTTTGTGCTTGACTATGTAAATGGAGGAGAGGTGAGTGCACTTACAGGCTTTGTTTGAATCCTTTTTGGTCCTTCACAAATATGTTGCTTTATTTAAAACTATTTCTTGTCAGAAGATAATGATGTTGAGGGATAATGCTGTTTTGACTGCTGGCAAGGAGCAGCCAGGAATACCTGGCAGGATACCTCACCTGTAAATTGAGTCAAGATTTTTCTGGCTATGACCTGAGTCAGATGATTCCCAGAGTAAAGATTCTGGAAAAGCAGTGTTGGGGCATTTGAAAATCCTGTGGAGAATACAGGAAATATTGGTGAGCTTTAGGAAAACCCCCTCGTGGGCCAGCTTTGGATCCATGTCTAGTGCTTAGGGGTGATGCCATTGCAACTTTCTAGATTTCTTCTGTCCTGTACAAGCTTGCCTTTCCCAGCTGTCTTTCTGTGCTATCTGAAACAGGCTGAAGCCTTAACTGGCTGTTAAGGTGGATATCTCACCCAAATCGAGTTCATGCTGGGGACCTTTGCATGTTCAGCTCTCTGCATGTACCATTTCTCATTGCCATACTACCACTATAATCAGCCTGTGGGTTGTAGTAAGCTAGGAGTTTAACTAGGTCAGCAGATGATGGTGAGTTTGAGAATTAATTATTAATTCTTGTGAATGAGGAGGAGGAGAAATGAAACAATTTCTATAAAGGTGTTTGGATTGCTTAAATTCACTTGGCTTGGGCTTATTTCATGCTGTTCATGTGCTACCTGCTGCAAATCACTTTTAGCTTGTGTAGCTGGCTTTCAGCCTTGCTCCAGATTAGGCTTCATTTATTTAGAGACATGATCAACCCTCTCATCTTCCCGTAGCTCTTCTTCCACTTGCAAAGGGAGCGCTGTTTCCGTGAGCCCAGGGCTCGATTCTATGCTGCAGAAGTCGCCAGTGCCATTGGGTACCTGCATTCCCTAAACATCATCTACAGGTAAGGCAGGGGCTGCAGTGCTGGGAGGGAAAGGGATTCACTGGAGAAGTGAAATGCAGGATGGGAGCAGCTGAAGAACATCCTACCCCTACCAGATAAGACTGTGCTGCTAGGACTTTACCCTGCAAGAGGGTCTGCACAGGACCTGACTGACAGTAAATAATTCTTTCCCCTTTCCAGTATCAGTCTGAGAGTATTATGTTTAAAGACATAAAATAAACCTAGCTCAATAAGTAAGAATCCATCTCTCAGTAACAACTTATGCATGGAAATGCAGGCTAACACCTGATTCTGTGTGCAAATTATTTATGTTTGCATATGTGTATACCGATGGGAGTCTGCAATTTGGGAAGGTCTTGATGATCTGGATTGGGAGGCTTTGTTAGCTCCTGTTCTTAGCTTATGCTGTGTCAGGCCCTTGTTCTCTAAATATCTGGCCAAATCTGCTCAAACAGCACTTTGTTTTGCAGGGACTTAAAGCCTGAGAACATCCTCCTGGACTGCCAGGTATACTCACAGCTTGGGCTTTCTTCTTGCTGGCTTTAAAAACACCAGGACCATAAGCAGAGGGCTGTGGCTCTGCAAGCTTGGCTATAGCTGACATGATGGCATGGATTTTGTCTGTCTGCCTCACTGCACTTGTGTGGATGAGTGGGCTTGCTCTCTGAAGAACTGCTTGGTTTTGGGGGCCCTTGGCTCATTCCCAGAAGCTGGGACCTGACCTGTAGGCAGGGATCAGGGAGGCGAAGAGCAGGACACTGCTGCAGCTCTGGTGGTGACTGTTACATAAACTGGCTCTGGGATAAAGTAGCAAAAAATCACAGCACTACTGGATCTGTTCATGGCTATCTAGCTGTAGATAAAAAATAAGAAGAAATCTAGACTTTATTTTTCCTACAGGCTCCAGTACCTATGCTATAGGGTGAACATCAGGGGAGGCAGATGAGCAGTGAGGAATTAAAACCCAGATGAGAATTAATGTTTATGAAAATCTTTGGAGATCCTGTCCCCTCTCCAGAAAGATGGGACAAGCTAAAATCCCTTTTTTCTTTAGGGACACATAGTATTGACAGACTTCGGACTCTGCAAAGAAGGAATGGAGCAAGAGGAGACAACTTCTACCTTTTGTGGCACTCCTGAGGTACTGCATATGCTGGGGCTTTGCTGAGACCTGGGAGCTGGAAACCTTCAGACACTTGGTGCTCTGAGTCTTGGGCTTATGTGACACCTCAAAAAATCATGGGCTCTCTGAGGTTGTCAGTCTGAAGCAGGAGTGCAGATAAAGCCTTCCCTATCCAGCAGAGACACCTCATCCTGTAACAACACAGCAATCTTAGAGTATTAATGAGCTATTGGGATAGGGGATTCTGCACTTGGAAATGGCCAAGTGAAAATAGCTGTGGAGGCGGAGACAACCTTGTCCCTGGGAGCGGGATGTTTACCTGCTCTGAGACCGCAGCGGTGCAGAACAAGGAGCCTGCTGGTACTGGCCTGCACAGGACCTTGCTGTGCTCTCCTGTGTGTCCTTGTGCATGCAGGAGCTGCAGAATGCTCTGCACAGAGGAGGGAGGGGACCAGGCTCCCCCCTGGAATGCAAACACTGCTCAGAGGGGAGGAAATGCCTTTCCTCCAGTGTACTCCAACTGGGTTTTGAAAAAACCTATTTCCAGTCTGGCTTCTTGGCGGCTTTTTTGCCTGCTTCTCACTGAACCTGGGGATTTTGGTAGCACTTCAGCCCAGGTAGTATATCTGTCCTGCTGCTTTCTTCAGGCGGCTTGACAAAGCTTCTGTAAACATGACACCTTTCAGTGTTCAAGCTCAGCAGAAGTGGGCAGGAATTTCCCTCCTCTTTCAGTGAGGTGTCACTTATGCAACAGCACAACATGAACGAAGCAGGGATGTTTGAGCTTTGTTTTCTAGTTTTGGTGTGTGTTGGTATTTTCCTGTTCTAGACAGAGCCTGATAGCATACAGAGGTAATTCTGTGGGAAACTGTTCTGCAGACTGCTCAAATTCTCACCTGTCGCTCCTTGATGGTGTCTCTTGGTAGTTTTGCTGCTTTGGACAGACTTACCAGGGCTGAAGACTGCAGCTTTTTTTTAAATACAGGAGTTTTTTAGAGGTGTGATGTGTCACAGTGGGACAGGATTGCTGGCTGAATTGTGTCAGGTGGCAAATGCTTGTAGAAGTCCTCTCTAGGAAGAGAATCTCGTGTAGCCTGCAAGGACACTTTGAGGGCTTTGGTAGATGTGTCTCAACCCCATTGCTCCAAAGCAACTGGAGAGTTTATTAGATAATACTAGGAAAAGCACCTGTGTTATCCTTAATGCATTTGCTCAACTTGAGCTGCAGCCAGGTTTTGGACTAAGAAAGTCAAAGCCCTTCCTTATAATTTGACTCCAATATTTCCTTCTGACTTCCCAGTACCTGGCTCCTGAGGTGCTAAAGAAGCAGCCCTATGACAGGACAGTAGACTGGTGGTGCTTAGGAGCTGTCCTCTATGAAATGCTCTTTGGATTGGTAAGTTTGGAAATGGGCTGGTTTACTTTACATAGTGGAAATTTTATCTGCAAAAGCTGTTGTGTGAGGTTGGTCTGGTGCTCACAAAGTACTTGGCAGACAACTAAATCCTGAAGTAATGATCTAGTTCAATCCTACCACTGCCCTTTTCAGCAGAGGTGTCGTAGGCCTCCCTCATCTGCTCACTGCAGGACTCATTCTGACCTAAAATATGTGGCTCCTTGTGGTAGTTCATGTTTTACCTGGTTGCTTCTCCTCTCTTTCAAATTAGCCTCCTTTTTATAGCCGGGATGTGTCTCAGATGTATGACAACATTCTGCACAAGCCACTACAGATCCAAGGAACCAAGACTGTGGCAGCTTGTGACATCATCCAGGGACTTCTCCACAAGGACCAGAAGAGGAGGCTGGGTGCCAAAACAGACTTTGTAGGTGGCCTTCACTATGAGCAGGAGGGAGGATGGATGGGAAAACTTCTATTTTGAGCATTTCTTTTGTAACAGCACAGCCTTGGAAAAACCTTCCCACGCAGTCTGTCCCTTCAGCCTCCTAAAAAGGACACATGGGGTTTACTTGAATATTCAAAGGGAAAGGGGTGGTGGCCAGCCAAGGACTGCAATGTGTGATGGGTCAGCTCCCTTCAGGGGATTCCTGGATCAGGACAATTAGGTATTAAGGATTTGTGGCTATGGGTATGTGATAACTTCAAATCTTTCTTCAACCACTTAAAGTTGTGACACCAAGTGCTGGAAAAGGAGGGTTGGCAGAAGACTGACTTTTTCCTTCTTGCTTTCTGTACAGCTTGAGATAAAGAACCACGTATTCTTCAGCCCAATAAACTGGGATGATTTATATCACAAGAGGATTACTCCCCCATTCAACCCCAATGTGGTAAGTGGGTAATTCTGTCTGTTTTACAGAAGGGATCCTCTCCAGATGTCTCATGCTGACACTGAAGGTTCTGAGGTGTGGGCTGGGACCTGCAGATGCAGTGGTGATGGCTCTTTTGGAAGAGCAGTTGTGTTGGACTATCTGAACAGAAGGGTCTGGTTTGGGTCTGCTCACTCAATGATTGTGTCTCTACTCCTTGGCTTAGGCTGGCCCAGCTGATCTGCGACACTTTGATCCTGAGTTCACCCAAGAAGCCATCTCTGCCTCCATCACCCGCACACCTGACCTAGCAGCCAGCAGCTCCAGTGCCTCAGATGCATTTTTAGGATTTTCATATGCACCAACTGAAGAGGACATTTAAGTTTTACAAAGGCTTTATGAAGCCATATTTTAAAGTAATGGGGTTTACGTTTATTTTCTTATTTTCTTTTTCCCTTTTGAGAGGATTGGTAATGTCCTTTGCTCATGGTTTAAGGAAGTTGGCACTAACACACTAACTGGCTGGGATGGAACAGAGCTCTTAATTTTTGCTATTTGGTGGATTTTCTCCCTAAATGAATATTTCCCTGCCAGGGAAAGTGGGACACTGACTTTCCCTCAGTGTCTGTGCTACTTGGCAGAATTGTATTCACTCTGTGGTTGTATTTATGGTTGAGGTATGTGCCATCATTCACATCAACAGCCATGTCCCTGTAACTGGACACTTTTTCCTTTTTTTTTTTT
>VXBI01014838.1:1772459-1788174 GCA_013397375.1 Toxostoma redivivum
TTTTTTGTGAAGCTATGCTCAGCTATTTCCAATGTCTTTCCCCAAGCCCTCAATAGAGAAGATGATTCTTTATATCACCATGAACAGTGGCTTCCTTCCTTTAAGTGATCTCTGTCACTCAAGCTGCTCATCCTGGGCTGAGTGCAAAACTGTTCATCAGTTATTGCTCCAAAGACATCTGTAAATCCTGAACTGCACTGCGACCTTTCATGCCAGTTCTCAAAGTGAGTGGATCATCTTTCTGGTCCAGGACTGGGATGCTACTTAAGCGACAATGAGGCTGTGATAGGGAAGCCCCATATGTAGCAGGAAACTCCCAGATCAAAGGAGAGGTGGGGAAAGAGGCTGAGTTGCTTGGAAAAATAAAAATAACTTTATAGCTGAACTCTGGTTGAGGGTGGGGGTGCTTTCACAGCATGTGCTTGACTTGCACCAGGCACACCAACACTACTGTGCTGAGCACAGGGCAGTGAACAGCGAGTGGTGGCCAGGCTCCAGCACTCACCTGAAAATGCCCATCACTAATGTGGAACAGTTATTTATTCTGCCTTAATTTAAATGCTGGTGTATTCATTGAATGTCACTTCCCACTTTTTTTTTTTTTTTNTTTGTCTTTTCCCCTTTTTTTTTTTTTTTTTTTTTTTTTTTTTTTAAGCTATTCTGTGCTGTTGCTGTGGGGAGGAGAGGGGGCTCAGAGCAACACGGGAAATGAGCAAGGGGCTTTCTAAAAGTTGTGTGATGCTCATGCTGTGGGGAACCTTGTGCTGGTACAACTGTGTCTTTGTTATTTTTTTTTTTTTAATCAGGTTCAGTCTTGTATATGTTAAAGTCATTGGAAACATGACATGGTTTATAATAAAGTTGCAAACACAGCTGTGCTTCTCTGTTGTCCTGGATAGGAGGGGAAGGAGGGTTTTGGCTTTGTGCTGGGCCTGAGAGCACGAAAGTCATGAACACTGCTGGGTTTAAATTAAGGAGGACTTCCCTAATTTAAGCTGATCACAGAATAATTAGAAGGGTTTAGGGACCTTAAAGCCTTCTACTCTCCCAGGCTCTCCCACCCCCAGTCCAGCTTGGCCTTGGACACTTCCAGCACTAGAGCAGCCACAGCTTCCCTGAGCCCCCTGTGCCAGGGCCTCTGCACCTTCCTAGGGAAGAATCTGCAGCTGTCAGGATTGAGGTTTTAGACACAAGCAAAAGCAAAGGCCCACAAACGTCAAGAGCGGCTCCAGGACAGCGGGACTGGAGCCTAGGGCCCGCGCCGAGGGAAGGCGGGAGCGCGCGGCCCTGTCCCCGCCCTGTCACATCCCCCCCGCCCTCCTCAGTGGTACCGCCCGTCCCTTTCCATGGCAGGGAGTGGAGCGAACCACTGCGCCGACCTCTGCCCTCGGGAGGGGAAACACCACCCGCGCATGCGTCCTGTCGGAGCGTTGCTAGGGTGCGCGGGGTGACGGCGGCACGGTGGGGACGCGTTGGGGACCCGCGGGCGGCCGGAGCGCTGGCGCTTGCCCGCCGCTCCCCAGAGCCCTCCGGCAGCCCCGGGGGAGCCTATGGAGAGCGCCCCGCGCAATGCCATAGTGTTCAACGCCTCCAAGGGCGAGAGCTTCACGCCGGCCGACGGCTACAAGGCCCTGCGGAAGAGGCTGCGCGGCAGCTGGAAGGTGCAGAGGTGAGGGGCGGGCGCGGAGAGGCCCCGGCGGGGCTGTGTGCTCCCACTGGGGACCCGAGCGGCCTTTGGGGATGTAGCCCGGGAGCTGAGGTCGCTCTCTCGCGTTGATTGCGCCCTGTTGCATCTTCTGCCGCTCTGTGTGGTTCTTCAGAGCCGCAGCTCACCTGTGGAGGAGATATGGTGTAAGGTGGAAGGATGAAGCTCCTCATACAGATTTGTGAGTCTGTCTCGATTTGGAGTTTGGGACAAAAAGAAAGCAGGGCTTTTGTAGATGGTGCTGTTTATCTGACCGCTGCAAAATGGCACGGCGTGGAGCTGTTTGGGAGAGGAGATCAGGGCAAGGTTCTTCCCTGCCCCAGAGGTGCTGGCACTGCCCAGGCTCCCCAGGGAACGGGCACGGCCCCGAGGCTGCCAGAGCTCCAGGGGCGTTTGGACAGCGCTGCCAGGGCTGCTCAGGGTGGGGTTGTTGGGGTGTCTGTGCAGGGCTGGGGCTGGGCTCCATCATCCCAGTGCGTCCCTTCCGACTCATCTCATTCTATGAAATGTGGCCAGACCAAAAAGAAAAAAAAGAAAAATAAAAGGAAGCTCCTCAGGTACAAAGTTTAATAGCAGCGGTGACAGCTTGCAGCAGTTCTGGGTCTGCCACAGTGCCTTGTCAGAGGAGCGTTGCTATTTAGCTGCTTGACATTTATAAGGATTTTTTTTGCTCAAGTTGTCAGCTTTAAACCCAGATGAAAGGGTGTGAAGTGACTGAAGTGATTTGCTTTGTGTTCATTTGCCGGTCCTTTATAAAAAAAACAGAAGGAAAAGGTTGTGGTTCATGACTATATCCAAGAATAACGTGTGTCTTTATTAATCAATTCATAGCTTAAAAGATGAGATCACATCTGAGAGACTGTTCGGGGTGAAGTTGTGGATTACAGCAGGACCAAGAGAAAAGTTCAGTGCTGATGAGGTAAGAAGTCAGTAATTGTTTTCAAGATAATTATATTTTAAAATTTGCTTAAGTAGAAAAGAACAAGGCAGGAAACTTGCTGCCTGTGCTGTAATGCTGCTTTAAATTAATTCATATCAATTGGAATTTGAACGTTTTTCTTATAGGATCAAATTAAATACAAGCTGTCAAAATAATTTCTCTTCTCTCATCTCAGTATAACTTGCTGCAGTTTTGTGTGTAGCTTCTCATGTTTGTTTTTTTTTTTCTCCTGGATCTTTGTTGATTTGTAGTTTTCCGTTCTGAAGAAATTCCTGGAGGATGGTGGGGCCATCCTGGTGATGCTGAGAGAGGGTGGAGAGTCCCGGAATGGCACAAATATTAACTTTTTGTTGGAAGAATATGGAATAATTTTCAATAATGGTAACAGGGCTCACTGCTATCTTTAGTCATCAATTTACAGCAAAATTGAAAGAGCGGGTTCAGCCTTTGTGGTTACAAGCCAAGCAGATCTTTCTCACAAAGTATCTTTTGATCTAGAAGATGTTTTTTCTTTAAATCTGCATGCACATGGCAAGGTAGTGTTGGAGCATAGCACAGGCTTTCCATGGACAGAGTACGTGGACAGCTTTGCCATTTCCGTTCCTTTGCTGTAGTTGTTAGGTTTAATTTACTAAAAAAAATAATTCTAGAAAAATTTCTTGATTAAAAAGCCCTTAATTTAAAACATTTGCCACACATTTTAAAGGATTGAATCTCTTGATGCTTACTCTGAATAAGAAGTGGCACATTTCTTTACGAGACTGATAAAATGTCATGCATTAGTTTTCTGCTGCCAATGTGGAAAAAAACCCCAACAACCCAAAGCAAGTGTGTCTCAGAGTGCATAAAATATTTCGGGTCTTCAGTGGCTTTTCTAAATTATGCCTTTTTTTGCACCAATAGGATTCAATTCATCAAATGTTTGGAAGATGTATAAAAAAATAGAGATGTAGAAGTTGATACAGGCTGTTTTAACTGGGTCATCTTTTTGTTTCTTTTGCTTTTGCAGAAGATTGTGATGTGCTTAATTTTTTATATTTTTATTTGAAATTGCAAACATTCTCCTATCCTAAATCTATTCTGTCCAAAAGGAAACAGTAGTGAAGGCTGATTTCAATTCTTTTGGTAGCTAAATGCGAGCTTTGTGGTGTTAGAAGCAAACACCCAGGGAATCCAAGAGCTAAACTAATTCTTCTGTGCTAAATCTAACACACCAGTCAGCTAAGATGTAAATTTCTGTATTTTTTTCAAGATGCTGTAGTACGAAATGTATATTACAAGTACCACCACCCAAAAGAAGCACTAATCTCAGATGGAGTTTTGAACAGGTAAATATTTGGGGTATGTGAATCTTCACAGTGAACTCTTGTAATCTGGATTGTTTTCAGTAAGGCTTGTTTTTCAATATCTCGTAGGGGAATCAGTGAGGCTGCAAAGAAAACAGTGCTTAAGACAGCAGATGAAGATAGAAGGGGCCATGACTCACAGTAAGTGTTTTCTCTGAGGAAACTGATGTGAAAATATGTAGAACGCCTCAGAATTGGCAGGTTTGCGATTAGCAGCACTGTGCTTATGGTAAGGTTTTCTAATGAATTTCTTATGTTCATATGCTTCTTAGGTTATATCTGGAAAGGAGAATCTGTTTAGTAAAGCTTGATAACCTCTGAAGGAGCAGGAGGGATAGGTTTGGAAAGGAATTATTGTTCCCATGACCAGATCTTTTCTGTGTCTCGTCTATGGGTTTCAGTTTGAGTTCTGTGAAATCTGTGAATCTGCCCCACCTGCCTGGTGCATGCAGGTGCTTATGGAATGTCTGTATTTCCTGCAGAGCTCTGACCTTTGTTTATCCTTTTGGAGCCACACTGAATGTGATGAAGCCAGCAGTGGCAGTTCTGTCCACAGGGTCTGTCTGCTTCCCACTCAACAGGCCTATCCTGGCTTTCTATCAGCATGAGGTATGAGCTGCCTGGGGCACTCCCTGCATTCCCCCTGCCCCACACAAAAATCAGGAGTGGATCTTTCAGGGACACTTACAAACCTGCATCTGCAAACTCCAGATGAGCCCAGTGACTCCTGACTTTTATTAATGGTAAACTTCTTTGCATGGGGTTCAGAGGAGAATTAATGAGGTGGTCATCAAAGATCACATATTTTTTGATTGACTGGTGGGTATCTTTAGTTCTTTAAAGTTTTGGGGTTTTTTCCACTGTTTTAGGAATAATTTATTAAATAAGGTTATTCTTAGCTTTGTAAATACAGCATACTGAATTAAAAAAAAGGCCTCTCACCTTGGAACCAGTAGATTTTTCATATGTTGTCTTACTCATCCAGCCCTATTAACTTATAAAAATAAATATAGAAATTAAGTAGTAAAAGAGTTACAAGCACATAATTGATATTGTTAATGAATGTGAACAAGTTAACACAGTTTTTTACTATGTAGACAAGTAATGCAATGCAATAACAATTGTCTCTAAAACTGGGATTTGGAAGGAATTTTTGCTATATTGTATTCTTTGTTGGTAGAGTAAAGGGGGAAAGATGGCAGCACTGGGATCTTCTCACATGTTCAGTGACCAGTATTTAGATAAAGAAGAAAATGGTAAGATCATGGTAAGTTGGTGGTTTTTGGGAGTTTGTTTTTTTTTTCTTTAAAAACACCCTGTTGGATCGTCACAACATTTGCAAAGCATTCCAGGCTCAGCTTCATTTTAGAGCAAGACAATGTGAAATGGATTCAGTATGGGGATACAGATATTAATTGATTTATTATCTTATTTTTAATCTTTTTAATTCTATGTTATTTAATAGATTTAATACAAATATTTAAGCATGGTATGAGATTACTTGGGTCCTCCTGAAGGTAATTGAGTTTTGCCCTTCCCCAGGATGTGCTTTTCCAGTGGCTTACAACATCAGATATCCATTTAAACCAGATGGATATGGAGGACCCTGAGGTAAGAGATCCATCACAAGGAGGTAAAGAACAGTGGGATCTGGCAGCACTGGTCTTGGCACACCGTATGTTTAGCACAGAGTGGTTAACAGCAAGATGTGTGCTGCTGTTGTTGCAGAACCATTATTGATGATCTAGGGTTGAATAGACAGATGGCTCAGGTGTAAAAACTACTGGTACCACCCAGCCTTAGTCTGCTGTTCTTTAGCAGATATAATTTGTGAAAGTCTCTTTCCAATTTGCCCATGTTTATGAGATGGACTGCTCCGGTGTAATGGGTTTGCACTTCACTGTGAGCCCTCAGACAAGAGGAATGTGCAGGAAGGAAAGGCAGATTTTCTGTATGTAAGTAGGGATCAATCTTTATGTCAGTTTTAGTTGTATACAAATGCTGTTTTTATTTGGAAATACCTTTATGTGATAAAGTTGTATATTCTGTGTACATAAAAGAACAACAATTTTGCTCAGTTGATTAGTAAGCTGGCTCTTTTAATTTTAAAGAATTAACAGAAATCCAAATAAAACATCCATGTGTTGGGTAGCTTTACAGCTGAGACAAGAGTTGGCACAGTGAGCTGCACTGCAAAGGGCCATACCTGGTAAAGAGTGAAAGAATTATTTCTAAGTGAGATTTTAGGTGAAATATGAGGTAGAAAGAGACTATGGGAATGGGTTGTTTCAGCTGACAGGGCTGTGTGTCTGTGTGTCCAGATTTCAGATTACACCATGCTCCCAGACACAGCCGCGCTCTCCGAGCAGCTGCGAGTCTGCCTGCAGGAGGGAGATGAGAACCCAAGAGACTTCACAAAGCTCTTTGATACATCTCTTTATCAGCTGGACACAACTGCCCTCCCTTCAGTTATCAAGTCAGCAGCTGTAATTTTCTTACTACTTATTTATTTATTCCATTTGGTGTTCTGCATTTTCTGTTTGTGCTTAACTCTGTCTCCTTAAGAGCAGGAGGGACTGAGCTGTAGACAGCATTTTGAATATGAATATACCAGAAGATAGATTTGTACAGTGTGGCAATGATGTTTTCTCTTCTTGTCTTAGCTGTAGTTTCTGTCCTTTTCTCATTTTTTTTCTGACTACATGAGGTTCATTGATGTGATATTTTGAGAACTGTCTGCAGTGAAGATGGGCACTTTCTGGAGTGATAACTGAAAGCTGCTCATTTTTCCGCCTTTGAATTACTTGGCATTTACTAAAAGTTGCATTTCAATTACCTTTGCATTTCCCAATAATAGTATTTTGAGGTTTATCAGCTGGTCAGTTTTACCAGTTTGTGTCACTATCAGCTTTGTCCATAGCTCCCCTGATACCCAGATCATGTCTGAACACATTGAGTAGTGGCAGCTTAACACAGATTCCATGAAACTCCACTCTGCTGGGGAAACCCTTTCTTCTTACTCTGTATTTCTTGTATTTTCACTAATTGTGAGTTTATGTGAGGATCTCCCTTCTGATCCCATAACAAATACTGTTTTAAAAAATAACTTTTGATTATTGCCTTCCTTACAAACCTTTTTGAAATCCCAGTTCTGCTTATTTTGTGCTGGATCAGTTTTTCTTCATCCATGTTCATCCTGCTAAAAGTCAATTGTAGAATTGTGATTTTTTTTTAGCCATCTAATATATCCACCTATCATTGTCTTCCTCTGTCACAACTTGAATTTTTCTCACTGTAGAAGTTATTTATTACTGATCTGTAGTTCTGTGAGGTCTTTATAAAATGGACATTTTTTTTTTTGTGCAAAACTTTGAGGCTCGTATGTTCACAAAAATCCATCTCTATAACCTGCTAGTGGAAATAGATGTGGTATTATTTTTTTCCTCATACTCTGAATTTTTCTGTGCTGCAGAGCTTATGAAGAACTGAATGTGAAACATGAACCCCTCCAACTCATTCAGCCTGAATTTGAGACTCCACTACCTGTCCTCCAGCCAGCTGTGAGTAATTTTCTTGCTTGTACAGTACATGGAAAACCCTTCTCCATGAAGGTTGGGCTTGATAGTTTTGGATGTCTATTCCAACCTTGATGAGTCCATCTTTTAGGACCATCTTTTAGGAAAGAGCACTTATTTACACTTATCATTTATTAAAAGAGCTTCAAAATGTAGTGTGTGGTACCAAAACAGAATCCTTGTGTGATAAGCTTTTGCTTGAGTAGCTGCTCCCTGTCCTGTGAGGTGCTGGCTCAGCCTTCCCTGTGAAAACAGGATGTGGTGTTTCAGAAAGCAGTGGAGGTGTAAGTACTGAAGTGCCTGCTGCCAGGGAGGAGCCAGTCTGTCCTGCTCTGCTTCCATCTCCCAGATCCTCAGGGCAAGCAGAAAGTGGAGCATTGCTCTTTTACAGCAGGAGCAGATCAAACTTTTACCTGCAATGTTTGGGCTGACAGCAACAACACGAGCTATGGGGGTGTCAAACTCGTTTCAGAAGGCAGGAATTTCTGAGTATTTGAATTTTGTCATCATTGTTCCATCCTTCTTTACCCTGGCCACTGAGAAAACATTACTGGGATCCTTTGGAGCAGGAATGCAGCTGAAAGTGGTGTCTCATTCACTACTTTTTAAAAACCCAAGTCCAATTTGAGACTTAAATGGTGCCTGCATGAAGCAGAAAATACTCTTACCAGAATTTGTGTCAATATGTGAGCTGTTAGGGCCAGTTTAGTTCCTCAGCTCTCAGCCATCACCTGGGTCTCATGGAGAAAACTGAAACTGAAAATAAGAATGTCTACTTGTAATGCTGGGTGATAATTCTGGCATACAAATGACTAAACTCTTTTCAAATATTCAGTTGTTTTTACAACATAAAAATGGAATGTTCATATGGTGCCCCTTTGTTTGATGGCTTTGGAGTTGCTTTTGACTTTTTAAAGAGTTTCTTCAAGTCCAATATAAGTTCAAAACTGTTGTCTTAGAGATCTGTAAGGAGTAAGAAAAGTATGTGACAATCAACCATACTGCTCTTTCTCTTCAAGGTTTTTCCACCTGCTTTCAGAGAATTACCTCCTCCTGCTCTGGAACTGTTTGACTTGGATGAAACTTTTTCCTCTGAGAAAGCACATCTTGCAGAGATCACAAACAAATGTAAGTGGAGCAGATCGTTTGCACATTTAAAATAAAAGTCTGATTTTTTTAGAGGAAAATTGTTACATTTAATTTTAAAGCATGGACCTCGTTTGGGAAAATCTACTGCTCTTATCCTGATCTAAGAAATTGAAAGGCTTTGGAAATTAATAGCATGACTTTATGTACCATGATATTATATTTTGTCTGTTATGCAACTTCTTATCATTTTATCATGCTGTTTCTTATATTGTGCATAAATTGCTTTGTGCACTCTTGCTGATAAATTTCACATCCTTTTTATGCTTTGAAGTTAAGATGTTAAGATTATTTTAAACACCTAAAGAAGATGAGCAGGTACTGGCTGCAGGAATACATCGTGGCTAGTTCAGTGAGCTTGGTTATGGGATGCCAACAGCAAATGGAGATGCAGAGCAGGTTTTTGGCCAGCTGTTCCAGATGTGTGTGATACTCACCTGCCTTCTTCCCTGGGTGCTCCTTTAGGCACTGACGATGACCTGGAGTTCTATGTGCGGAAATGCGGCGATATCCTGGGAGTGACCAGTGAGCTCCCAAAGGACAAGCAAGATGCCAAATATATCCTGGAGCACATTTTCTTCCAAGTGGTTGAGTTTAAGAAACTGAATCAGGTATTTTTAATAACAATTACAAGTGTGTAGTTGGTAGTAGCAGCAGTGAGGGTGGTGTGTCATTGTAGCAGCTGGTGTAAGACATTAGCTGTGCAATAAATGAGACCAGTGAAGTGTGATCCAGAGTACTTATGACTGTTAATCTCCATAAAACATGTAGTACTCAATTTATTAAGTCTCTCATTTATTTTAATTGAGGGATTAGTACATGCAAGTGTACTTTGTAATTGCAGCTAAATCCAGTTCATTACTGGTGCCTGAGTGAGAGCAGGGAATCCTCAGGAGTGGTCACAGCTCTGGCCAGTGCTGCAGTGCAGAGGTGACACCAGCATTGTTCCTCAGGAGCTGCACTGAAATACAGCTGTGCTGAAAGAATTCTTCATAGCAGATTTAATGCTTCAGAGTGTGTTTGGCACGTATTGGCAGAGCAGCAGTTTGTGCTAACACAAATTCCTGTTTCACATGTAATCTAGTTAAGCCAAAAATCTTACAGTTCTATCCTGTTGTTAAAACTCTTTTTTCTTTTTTTTTTCCCTCCTCCTCCCTCACTTAAGGAACACGATACTGAGCCAAGTGAAGCTGGATTCCAGAACGGTACCTGAGATCTGGCTTTCCCCAGTTTGAGATAGACCTTTTAGGGAAAGTGTATTTTTACATTTTGGAAGCCTCTCTTTTCGATGTATTGATTGGGACTGTCTCAGTAGTTCACTGGATGCTTGGATCATTTATGTGCAGTAGTTCAGATAATTAATGCCTTCTGGGGAACTGCTTGTATTTCACAAGCACCTTCCAAAGAATTTCTTATTTTTCTACTTCTTTATTGAAACTGTAATTTTTTTAATATATTAAAAAAATATACCAAGAAAATGTGGTTTGGGTCCTTCTTTCTGGCTCCAGCATTTATTTTCTTGTAGTTGTCTTACTGTTGGTTCTCCTGGTGTATGTGAAATCCTTAATTGCACTGTGGGAAGGGTTGTTATTTTGGTTTGTGAACTGAGGACAAAAAAATAGAGCCGTAATTTTAACAGGAGCTGCTGAAAATACATTTATCACCCTGAGGCAGCCTCCTTTTGTCTCTCTGCCAAAGTGAAGAAGAGGTGATTTTGCTACTGTAGAAAGGAAATGTTTCTTCCAAGGAGGGGGAGGATTTGAAAATAAACAGTAATGACATTGTTGCAGATCACTGCCTCATATCAGACTGGAACTACAGAATTTTAAAAAAAGGACAGCACATGGATGAAAACCTTTAAGACTTAATGGATCATTATTAAGAAACTGTGATACTGCACAGAAACTCAGGAATATTTCTGCTTCCAGTTATTTGATATCTAGCCCACTCCCTGAGGTAGAGTTCAGTAATGCTCAGGAGTGGAAATTCAGGTTAAATTCATTGACCATGAAATGTTGAAGCTCAATGCACAGCAAAAATAGAGACAAGGAGATTGGTGGTAAGAAGAAAAGATTTGTCAACATCATCAATACCACGCCTCTATTGCAAGGATTTTTTTTTTTATATTAACCTGGTGAAATTGCCTTTTTTGGCTTTTTAAAAAAAACCTGGCTTTTAAAAAGCCTTTTTTGGCTGTCAGTCTGACACTCAAATTGTTAAATTCTTCCCCCCTCCAGGCCTTCCATGACTTCAGTGCTTTACCTTGCTCTGCCGTGGTTTTTAACATCAGAGCTGCTTTTTGCAAAAAATCTGTTCATCTTTTTATCCCCCCAAAATACCTTTTTTTATTTTACATTTCTTCATGCTTCACATAGCATCTTGGCACAAGTTTTTCTAAAGGAAGTGCCCCAAAGGCCCTGCCCAGATGAGATGTGCTAATATAACATTAGCAGAAGTAGTTTTATCTTTTCCTCCACTGCAACCATTCCTTTTTCATAGCAGCATGTTGGAAATTTTTTATTTCTTCCTCTGTTTTCCTTTAAGGCCCTGGTTGTGTTTGTCACCCTGAGCACTTTGTACATTCCAGCTCCAGATTTACACAACAAGCTTAATCTGTTCTCCTGTGCAGTATCAATGCGGATCAGTCAGCCAGCACAGAGTGCAGCTGAACCAACCCCCTGAGTGCTCCTCTTGCTAATTATAGCTCTGGTTTGTGCTCCTCTGGGGTATTTATACTTCAAACTGTAAATAACTTTCTGTTTCCCAGCCCTGTTTCACAGTTGTTTTGTCACCGGTTCCTGGTGTTGTAACATGGTTTAGAAAAAAGCCATGTGAGCAGCCAGGGGATACAAGCGGCTCCCTGTTTTCTGGGTGTCTCTGAGGCCTCTCTGACTGCAAAAGAACAATTTTTTTTTCACAGAATGGATTTTTTTTTTTTACTAGCATGGAATTCATTGTAGCTCACATCTCTCAAAGCTGTCCCTTTGGAAGTATTCAACCTTTGTAACTAAAAACACTTTAGTCATGGGAGTGTGATACATGTAAAATTTATGGCTGGCTGACAGAATTTCAAAGGAGTACAATTAGGTGAGTGCTTTCAAGAGGTGAAGCAAGGCCAGGTTAGGCATGGAGCTAGCAAGGGAGTTTATGTATTAACGAAATTATTAATATGATTCACAAAAGTTGGTTACAAGCAGCTCTTGCTGCTTTCCCTTTTTCTTCTGTCCTCTCACACAACATGGTTCATTACCTGTTAATCTGCCCCTAAAAGAGGGAGGCAGTTCATTGGTTATTCAGCAAACCATTATGGTCCTGAAAAGTGGTTTTAACAAGTCCTCCTCCCTTTCTTTGTTGTAAGGAGAGAGAGGAGAGGAAAATCAAGATTGTGTGAGTGGAGTGAGATCTAAAAGTAGAGTGAACACCTCTAATGGGTGGGTGTAGTGGCCTGGGCTCCTTTCCTTCCCTCGGGGCAGGAGTTGAGGTTGAAGGTGACAGAGGAGATCTTCCCTGCGCGGTGCAGGTACTGGCGTCCCACCCTGCGTGGGACAGGCAGGTGCCAGGCTGAGGGTGCCCGGCGGCCGCTCCCCGCTGCCAGGCTGTGCTTTCCCACTGCGCCAGGAGAGGGATCCGCGGCCCCGGGCGCGTCTCCGCCCGCGCTCCCGGCGGGCAGCGCCGGCCCCGCCGCCATGGCCCCGGGGCTGCAGCCGCGGCCCGGTGTGCCCGCTCCGCCGGGAGCCGCCCCGGCTGCTCTGCCAGGTAACGGGGGCGGGCGGGGCGCGGGCACGGCCGCCTCGGAGCGTCCTGCCCCGGGCGGTGCTGGAGGGGGCTGAGCCCTGTGGGGTTGTACCGGAGGCCGGCCCTGGGTATTCAGGGGGCTCAGCTTCAGGCGGGAGGGCATCGAGAGTCAGAGACCACCACAGAGAGACATTTATATCTTTATTGTGCTAATACAAAAGAGAGGGATCGGGGAGGAGGAGCTAGCAAGGCTGCGGCTCTCGGGGGTGCCATCACCAGCCCAAGCATCCCTCAGCAGCCGTGCCGCCTCGGTCACCGCAGGTGGGCAGATGGAGCTTGTCACCAGCTGCTGCCATCACCACTCGAGCCACTGGCTCTATCCTCTGTGCTGCAGCGTGGATCCCTGCTCCTCGCAGGAGGGGCAGGCACCCAGCAGCTCCAGCTGGAGCCAGGGCAGCAGCATCACAGAGCCTGGTGCAGAAATACAGGGACAGCATCAGGGTCACTCGGCTGGCTCTCCTGGGTTGCAGACCTGTGGATCAGCATGGGGTGCTTCTTGAAAGCACCAGACCAAGCCAGAGGAATCACCACAGGGGTCTCTGGGCATGATGTGTCTGGTTTGGGGCATCCCAGTAACCGTAACTCCTCAGTGCTCACATCGAGGGATGTGCTGGTATCCATAAAGGATTTTATTGCTGAGATATCCCACCCGGGTGCTGGCACTTTCCCAAGGGCTGAGATGTCTTGGACCAGCTCAGAGCTCTTGAAGAGGAGGCTCTCCAGTGGTTTGGAGTGGTTGTCTTTCTTGCAGGGTGTCGAAGTGTTCTGTGACACCACATTCATCAGGCAGCCATCTCTGCTGGGATACTCACAGGGCAAACCAGACAGCTCAAAGGTGGCCTGGCCATGGTGGGCCTTGCAGAAGCAGACAAGGCTGAGGTCAGAGATGCCCTGAGTCAGGCTGTGCAGTTCAGTCTTCACACAGCTGCTCAGAGACTCCACCTGTTTGACAATACACGGGGAACTGCCACTTGCTGTGTTGTCCAAGTCCATGGGAAGCTCCTGTGTGTCAGGTTTGGAAGCATTGCTGGAGTCCATGTAATAACTCAGAACAGGAGAAGAATGGCTGTGGCTGGAGGAGCTAGCCAAGAACCCATTTTCTAGTATTTCCTTTCTGGTCAGAATGCTGGTACTGTGCCTCTGGGTGGACAGCATGGTACAGAATCCAACAGCTGTCTGGTTTACAGAGAGAGATCAGGATAAGCCTGTTACTATTCACCAATAGATTACAGACTTACAGTAGCAGGACCAGTCTTTGCAAAAGCCTGTCTCAGTCATACAAGGAGCTGAGCAGGATCCAGGACACACAGGAGGGCATCCAACCTGTCACTGTCTTTTAGAGCAAAACAGTTCCAACATAGCCTGTTAGTTGCCAGAGGCCATAGTAGAATCTCCTTGAAGTCGTATGTATTTACCCTCAGCCTGTATATCACTGCTCTTAGATTTGTACAGGGGATAGAGACATTTTATCCTCACTCCTGAAGGTAGAAGGCCACTAACCCCAACTAGAATTGAGTGCATTTGAGAAGGAGGCACCAAAACCAGGCTCTGGCTAGGATAGGAGAGATTGAAGGGCAGCTCTCACCTTACTTTTAGTCCTATGCATAATAATCCTGACTTCCAGCTCCTTCTTGAGGGACTAGGATAGGCCAGGGAAGGGGGTGTTACTCTAAATACATACTAAACAGTGACAAATAGCTCCTACACTTACTGTAAAGGCATTGATCAAGTCTAGAACAAAAGTTTTCTTTAAGAGACTAAAAATCTCTTGTCTTAGCATGAAAGAAATAAAGGAAGGAATAAGAAAACAGAGTAAGTAGTACTACTTACCTTCAGCTCCTATAAAGACACTTTAACATTCTTGACTCTTTTCTACCAGGGTTACTTACAGCAGTTTTATAGTTCTGGTAATCAATTAAAAGGCTGATTTCCTAATTAAGCTAGTTTGGAAGAGGGAGGAGCTTCTGTTTGTTGCTTTTTAAGCACAGGGGCAGTGCAGGTAGGCCATGGGCTGATTGATGGAGGTACTCTAGAGTCATGTTTGTCCTGTCAGTGGGTCCTTAGTAAGGTGACACTTTCCTTAAGCCTTGCCTTGTTTATTTATAAAATTTATGTATATTATATTTATGTAATTATACTTATGTAATTGTATTTATGTATGTTATATTTATATATATTTAATTTATGGGTATTATGGTTAAGGTATTTGTGAGCTGTTGGTTAGGAATATCTACATGTACAGACCTTGCATTAATGGTATAGGCAGTACATGCTGTAATATTTGGGCAGTGCTCTCAGGCACAGGGTTGGATTGTTGTGCCTGTCCTGGGTAGGGCTAGGAGTTGAACTTTGATGATCTTTGGGGGTCATTTCTAGCCTGGAATATTCTGTGATTCTGTGACGTGTTCAATGTTCCTACCCTTTGCCTAGGGCTGCTGCAGCTGGGGGGAGGTCAGGGCAGGGGTGGGTGTAGGGGGTCCCGAGGGTGGAAATGAATGGAGGGCATCCTGAGTTGGTGTGGGGTTGGTCTCAGTGGTTTCAGGTGGATATGAGAGTCCAGGGTCCATGTGGAGGTGGATACAGAGGATGGAAGTGAGTAGTCATGGGTCAGTGTAGGGGTGGGTGAGGGAATGTCCTGGGTCAGGGGGAGGAGATCCCAGTGGTTTGTGGTTGGTACAGGGCTGGATGTAGGGGGATCTTGAGGCCAGTGCAGGGCTGCATGGGAAGGGTCCTGGGGGTCGATATGGGGGTAGATGAGGAGGTTCCCGGTGGGGGCTCGGATCAACGCGGGACTGGGCGCAGTGAGCCTCGGATCAGTGCGGGGCAGGTGTAGGGATGGATGTGAGTGGCCCTGGATAGGGTGCGGGGTTGGATGTGGGGAGTTGCGGCAGTCCCTGTTCGGTGCAGGGCTGGATGCAGGGATCCTGCAGGATGTGCCGGGGTCGGTGTCCCGGGTCGGTGTAGGGCTGGGTGCGGGGTGTCCCGGGGGCTTGTCCTGGCTGGATGTGGGTATTTCGGTCCGCGTAGGGCTGGTTGCGGGCTGTCCCGGGGCTAGTCCCGGGTCGCTGTCCTGGGTCGGACGCGGAGCTGTCCCCGGTTGGACTCGGGCTGTCCCTGGTCGCTGTCCCGGGGGCGGGGCTGCCGGGCACCCTCCCGCGCGCGCCTCTTTGTGCGGGCGGGAGGCGCGGTGCGCATGCGCGGCCCGGCC
>VXBI01014838.1:1788212-1919310 GCA_013397375.1 Toxostoma redivivum
CGGGGCTGAGCGGGAACCCTGCGGCCGCTCCCCCGCACGGCTCCCCGCGCCCCTTTCCCCAGCGATCCGGGAGCTGCTGAGCTGTACCGGGGAAATGGTGCCGGTGCCCAGATGCAAAGTCCACCCTGAGGGACAAAAGGGGAAGAAGTGGAAAGAAATGCTCTTTCCTCTGCTCTGGGCACAATAAAATTTGCCAGTAGGCGCTGGAGCCTAAAGTTGAGGATCTCTTTTCAGTCTGGGGTGTGTGGGTGGGTGTCAATGGGGTTGGGGCTCGGTACTGGAAGGGAGAGATCTGGAGCTTTGCTCTGTATGGTGAAGGTTGTTCTCTCTCCTGGATTTTTATCTGGAAGAAATTATAATCTTCCTTTATTCACCCCAGAGAGGACCAGGATGAGCTGCATTACCAGGATACCGATTTGGATGTGCCGGAGCAGAGGGATGGCAGGTGCAAAGTCAAGTGGACACCAGAAGAGGTGAGTGAGAGCCTGAAATTTGCTGAGAGAGGTGCTTTGGGGTGGTGCGTCTGACATGGCACCCTGGGTTTGGGTGGCTCCACCCCAGTCCTCACCTGCTGGCCATGGTCTCACTTCTTCCTGTCCTGCCACTGGAGTGGACCATGTGTCTTTTGTACTGAGCTCAGGCCTGAATGAGTCTCAGAGGTTCAGGGGAGTTTGAAGTGTAGCCTGAAGAGCAAGAGCTCAAACATTTTTAACTTAAGTCTGTGAGTACTGAGCAAAGCAACACTGCCTGCAGCACTCCTGTGAGCACAGAGGGGTCCAGATGATGGCTGAGGCCTTCAAGGAGCTGGAATGTGAAGTGGAAATGTACTCCTTTTTCTGGAACAAAATCAGGGAGTATTGACACTTGAGGTCATGGCTTAGTCATCCTGGGTAAGAGCCTGAAATTAACTGGAATATTCTCTTCCTTCCTCCCAGTTTCGATATCAGTGCTGTGTGAAAACTACAGCTGAGGTCAGAACACCAAGTAAGGTGGGCTTTTGGAGGGATCAAAGCCTTGGGCTCATGTTGAGCAGGGAATATTTTCATGATTGAGCTATCCAGAGCTCACAGACAAGGATGACTCTAACAGGCTTTCTGTGAGTTGTAGGAGTTGACACACCCAGGCTATAGCAGGGATCACAAAAGAGATGCTGTAGAGCCCTGTAACACTGAAAGACAGAAGAGCACCAGGCAGGTGGTGATACACTTCAGTCAGTCAGCTTTCCTGGCCAGATAAAACCAGTGGCTGAGCAGGGGGATGGACTGTCTGCTCAGGAGTGTTCTGGGGATGGATAAGCAGGCCCTTGGCCACAGGGTTTGAATCAGACTGTAGAAGAGCTGAGCTTTTGTTTTGTACTTAATGTATGAGCTTGTCCTAGCTCAGAACCAGTCAGTTCCAGTTGGGTTCCATGTATTGGAGGGCTGCTAAACACTGGTATGAGCTGCCTTTCTCCCCTGAGCACACAATGCCAACAAAACCTTGACAGTTCAAAACCTCTAACTTGTTCTTTTAATGTCATCAGCCCTGTGATGTGTGTTGCCTCAGTGTATCTGAAAGTGGATACTTTTGTCTTTTGCAGGATGAGCAGCTGAAGATGTTAGTGAGCCATTACGGGCAGAATGACTGGAAGTTCCTGGCCAGCCACTTTCCTGTAAGTGACCCAATGCTCATCTGGGAATCCCAGTGTTTGCATGTTGCTGCTTCTCCTTGAGCTGGTTCCCTGTGTTTGTGCAGTGGGACTCTGTTCTGACTTCATAGCTCCAAGCTGTGAAATGGGTCTGCTTCTGAGCAGGGAGACCTTCTTGCATAGAGGGCTTTCCAGGATGAGTCTGTTGGAGTTGGGGTGAGAAATTGAGGTTCCTGTGGCCAGTGCCCTGGGCCCAGGACTTCCGTATGTATTCTCTGTGTATTTTGTGGGTGTTCTATGGGACAGCCTGTGTGTATGGGGACTGCTGCTGCTTTTGGAGCATTTTGGGACTCTAGAATTTCTGGTCTAACACAAGGCTGTTCCCATTGCTATTCCCAGAACCGCAGTGACCAGCAGTGTCAGTACCGGTGGCTGAGAGTATTGAATCCAGACCTGGTTAAGGGTCCATGGACCAAAGAGGAGGATCAAAAGGTAAGTCAGGGCTGAGAGTGCTGTACTGTCTCTGTCTACAGAAAGGGTGGAGATGTCAGAGCCATCCTCAGGTGCTGTAAACTGTGTGTAATTGTTCCCTGTGGCAGACACCTGTGAGAGCAGCTCTGTCTGCCCTGTCCTGAGCAGCCCAGGCAGCCATGGTCAGGATGTGATGTGATGTGATCTAGGCCTCTCCAGGTAAACACCTTCTCCATTTCACACAGTGCTGCTACAGTAGGCTGCCAAGGGAGAGAGCTGAAAAGGGAATTAATTCATCTGCTTGCTGGCAGGTCTCCACCTGGCCTGGCCAGGTTGGATCTAAGAGAAAATAAAACTGGCATTTCCTGTGCCACAGTAGGCAGGCTGGAGTGGATGTCTGAGGTTGGCTGGGTGAATCATCTTCTGTGAGCCTGTTTCTCTGCTGATTCCAGAGGCAGCTGAGGGGGGCCAGCTCAGAGAGACTCATCATCTTGATGTACTTAAAGGTTGGAGTGAAATCGAAATTTTACCAAGGTTTTCTGGTACAGAACATCCTAGTTTGACAGATTCTCTGTAACACTCCTGCTCCCCTGCTTTTCTCCTTTAGGTCCCATTACATTCTGTCAAGCCCTTAAGGAAGCTTCTCTTAATGTCGTTCCCTGTTCTTACAGCAGAGCAGTTGTTGCCTGCTTTCCCCTTCCCTTTGCATTGTCCTGACTGCCAGCCTACCCATCCTGGCCAGGTTAGGCTTCAGCTCTCTCCTCGTTGCTTTGGCCCAGCTCCTTGGCCTCAGTTTGGTCCATTTTTCTGTGCTTGAAAGGCAAGAGTCTGCAGCAGGGACATTTGTTACGTGAGCATGACTTCTACTTACACCTTTCAGCTCAGTACAGCTGGCCAGGGTGGAAATGTTCTTTTGAACGTTTTTGAACTCTTTGAGAGCAGAATTTTGGTGGACTGAAGTTTGAGCCCACCAAATGCTTCAGGAAGTAAATTGTTTCATCCTGACTGTGCCCTGGACATTGTAGGGGCCCAGAATAGTTTCAGTATCCAGAAGCTTTTGTGTTGGGGCTCTGGCAAAAGTGACAAAGCCCTGGGTGCAGGGTAAGAGACAAAGTGGATAGTTCTGAAGTGAATTTAGATCTCTCCCTGTGTGTCCTGGTGCTGTCAGGGTGTGGAGTTGCAGCCCTGTCTATCCTGTGTATACCATGCTGTTAAAGGGAGCAGCAGGCCAGCATAGAGCTGGTGGGGACAGTTGTCATACAGCCAGGTCCTTGGAAGTAGAGAGGGCAGAGGAGCCTTGAAGGAGGTGGGACTTGGTCCTTGCTCTGAAATGGGAATGTGTTTCTACATCTGGGCACCTGCCAGTCTGCACATCTTCTGTGAGGGGTCATATGAATTCACACATGTCCTATGGCAAAATGTCTGCATGGAAGCAGCCTCTTACAGGAATTTGAATCATTGCTGTCATGAGGGTTGGAACACCTTTATTCTGATAGCCTTGCTGGGTCCCTCCAGCTTGTCCTCCAAAAGGGCCTTCCTTCGTCTGCCCTTACCTGGTCCCAGGAGAGATGAAGAACAAAGCGTGAAGATGACTGTACTGACCTTCCCCTCCTTTATTCCATTTCCTTATTTCCCCTCCCACTCTCTCCAAAGGTAATTGAACTGGTTAAAAAGTATGGCACCAAACAGTGGACCCTGATAGCCAAGCACCTGAAAGGGCGGTTAGGGAAGCAGTGCCGGGAACGCTGGCATAACCACCTGAACCCTGAGGTGAAGAAGTCCTCGTGGACAGAGGAGGAGGATCGCATCATATTTGAGGCCCACAAGGTCCTGGGGAATCGTTGGGCAGAGATTGCCAAGCTGCTGCCTGGAAGGTAGGACCCCTCTGCTCGCTGCTGCCTTCCCTGCTGGGTAGCCCATGGAGATCTGTGTGTCAGGCTCTTGGGATTGGGCTGGGGCATGTGTTGGAGCTGCCAGCTGTGCTTATAGCTGCTGTAAGTGATGGTTTGTTCCCTTCTGCTTTCTCTGCAGAACCGACAATGCTGTGAAGAATCACTGGAACTCCACCATCAAGCGAAAAGTGGACACTGGAGGTTTCCTCAATGAAACCAAGGAGTCCAAGCCTCTGTACTTTCTTGTGGAGGTGGATAACAAGGAGAAGCAAAGCCAGAAGACAGCTGAGAGCCAGGTACTGCACTTGCAGCAGGCAGCTGGGTCAGCCCCCTACCCTGCTAATGCATTCTGGAACTCTTCATCCACCCTTCTGCTGCCTCTCACTGTGTTTTCCACAGCCTGGTGTCTGCATAGACAGTCTGTGCTTTCCCCAGCCTCCCAGATATCTCCCTCTGGGAGCTAGAGGTGTTATGGGAGCCTATGTTATCTAGGCAGAGGAGAGCAGTTTGCTAAAGGTGTTACCTTGCCAATCCCAGCATCAAGTCTGTCTTGGACACTGAATATTCTTTTGGCTTCATTGTGCTGTTGCTGATGGGAGGAGGTTGCTCCAGACAGTGTGTGTGTGGAAGCAGAGTGAAGAGATACTATGCTCCTTTCCTCTAAAGAAGGAAGGAGGGAAGTACAACCATTGACTGCTTTCATGCAGAAAGCATGTAGTTTTTGAAGGCAGGCTCCTGGTAAATAGGAAACATGGAACTAGTGCTGCATGCTCAGTCCAAGTACAATTTTCTCCTGGGACACTTAAGTGAAATCTTGAATTAAGCAGTCCTGTGCTCATTATGTTGCATGGACTCTTTCTTATTTAGTGTATGGGACAGAGCAGTGAGGGAGCATGGGGATATGAAACAAACCCAGTGGCAGGTAGGAGAGTGGGCAAAGCTGAAGGCTTCCAGGTGCTCTCTGTCCCCAGGACTTGACACTGTTCCCTTGCTTTCTGCTGATATCTGGACTTTCTTTGTTGCATGTGCCAAGAACGTCCTGCCAAACTGGCCAGTGGATATCTCTGAAATAAAGGAAGAAGATGTCAGTGATGAGGAAGTGACAGGTGTGCAGGAGCTGCCCTCAGAGCTGCCAGCTGCAGGAGTGGCAGAGCAGAACGTGGAGGGGGCCCCAGATGATGCAGTGCCTGAGGATGGCACTTTATTGGGCGAGTCACCGTACAAATGGGTTGTTGAAACTGCCAACTATTTGTACCCAGCTTGTGCCCCAGCCTTGAGTGAAGCTCTGGACATGATTGAATCTGTAAGTAACAGACCTTTGTTCTTCCAGTTACTGTTAGGAGGCTGATCCTCACCCTTTTTGCTTGAGTGAACTTACTGAATCCTCCCTGATCATCACCCTAAGGAGGACTGGGTCTGTCATTGCCTTGCAGCTTCCCCCATCTCTCTTCCAGGGCTGGGTTAGACCTTTCCAGCTCTGCCAGTATTGCTGTGGGCTTGTAGATTTTCCTAGCTGGGTGTCGTTGTGCGTGGGCTGTGCCTGTGTGGGAGGCTGTAAGTGCTGGCAAACTTGATTTCAAGCCCTTCTTTGTCGGCTCTCCTTTTTGTAATGGTTCAGGCCCATGCTCATTGGCTGTCCTTTCTGTCCTGTCCCAGGGGTGGGATAGGACAGGACATACTGGGAATAAGCCTAATACTATGCGGGACAGACCCCTTCACCCTGGCATAATTGCCAGCATTTGCTTTCACTAGAGGTAGCTTCACTGAAATTATTTTCAGCCAGCAGTGCTGAGGTCCCCTGGGTGACAGAGGCATGGGAGGCTGGCTGAAATCAACAGGGCACTTTGCTGCCTTCAGAGGGAAGTTGCCTCTGCAGCCCCCAGCCTGCCTGAGGCATTTAGGATCTATGAAGGAGTTACTTTGCCTCTGTATAGGAAGACAAATGTGCCTGAGGCTTGAGCAGCACATCTGTGGGCCCTTGGGGGCCTGCTTGTGTGGTGCTGGGTGTTAGTGGGGTGGAGCTGTGAAGCAGCTCATATCTGAACTGGTCTGGTTAGTTTTTATCTGCTTTTAGCTGTGCAGGTTACACCAGAGCCCCATGCCCAGCTTTACAGGTGTGCCCAAGACTATGGGTTGCTTCATTCAGTCCCTGTCCCCAGCCCTCTGCCCAGCTGGTTTTTTTTGTCCCCTCTCTGAGGGGGTGCAGCTGTTTGTGCAGCTGTGCTGTGAACCAAACAGGGAAACCAGCCTTGCATAAATAGAAAAACCTGCCCTGTGCAGAAGCAACAGCTTTCAGCTGGGTAAGACCCCTGCTCTGTCTCCAGCTGTGCTTGTGGCAGAGAAGAGCAGGACTTGAGCTGCCCCTGGCCAGGCTTCTTCCAAAGCTTGGTGCAGTCTCACACCCCCAGTTATTTCACCTCCCAGTTCACCAGTCTGTCTGCTCAGCTGCCACCCTGGGCTGCTGCTGACCCTTTCCCTTGTGTGCAGGACCCAGATGGATGGTGTGACCTGACCCAGTTTGACCTGCCTGAGGAGCCCTTGGCCGGCGGCGGCAGCAGCACTGGCAGTACCAGCCCGGCCAGAGCAGCGCCCGGCCAGGCAGCCTTGGCCCTGCCCAGTGTCACTGAGTACCGCCTGGACGGCCACACCATCTCTGACCTGAGCAGGAGCAGCAAGGGAGAGCTCATCCCCATCTCCCCACATGCCGAGGGCAGCTTTGGCACCCCGCCCTCGGTGCTGAAGAGGCAGAAGAAGAGGAAGAGCTCCTTCTCACCTGTCACAGAGAACGTCGCCAGCACCAGCATGTCCTTCCTGGACTCCTGCAACAGCATGACACCCAAGGGCACCCCTGTAAAGACACTGCCATTCTCTCCATCTCAGGTATCTTGCCTTAATGTCAGGTATTCCCATCAGCTCTGCCAGTTTTGTGCTTTTCCTGCCTTGACCGAGGCCATGTCTGTGCAGAGTGTTTTCCTGCACTAAAAGAAGGCTCAGAGCTGGTTTCTGGCACTGCTTCTCTTCAGTGCTGCTGTTCCTGTGGGAGCAGAAGCCTATGTCTCCATCTGGGAGTGACTACTGTTTTAAGAAAGCCAAGCTACCCTGTGTGAGGGGCAGGGCAAGTGCCCAGCATGAGGAAGGAGCCCCATCTGCATACCAGGAGAGCACCCTGCTGCTGTCCCCAGGGCATTGCTGCCCCAGCTGTGGGCAGCAGAGTGGCACCAGTGAAAACTTGCTTTCCCTGTCTTCAGTCACCCAGGCAGGCTGGAGAGCAAACACCTTGTGCAGATCTGTCTTGCTGTGCCTATGCAAATGCTTCTGGCCTTGTCTTTGTTGCAAAAGGGACTCAGGATCTTTCAGCCTTTGCTGTGACTCCCACAGTGTCCACACACATGGTTTCCAACACAGGTCACCTTGGAGCAGTGTGGTGGTGAGACCCACGAGTGTCTCATGTGGAAGTGGTGAAGTTGTGTCTATAAATCAGAATAAAGGCTACTGTATTCTACAGCACAGCTCACACTGCAGCTCTGCTGTCCAGACCCTCCCCAACTGTGCCTTCCAAGCCTTTATTTCTGCTGTTTCTGCAGCAGAAAACATGGGAGAGGCACCACAGGAGAGTCCAAAATGCAGGTTCAGGTGGACCTTGAATGAAAGGCCGGCACGAAGAAGAGATCA
The DNA here is from genome assembly GCA_013397375.1 of Toxostoma redivivum. Taxonomy (NCBI): domain Eukaryota; kingdom Metazoa; phylum Chordata; class Aves; order Passeriformes; family Mimidae; genus Toxostoma; species Toxostoma redivivum. The sequence goes on from VXBI01014838.1 coordinate 1,795,875, forward strand.
GAGTGAGACCTATAATGTACAGCTCTGCAGAGTGTAAAAGGCAGGAATGTGTGGAGTGAGTCTGAGAAGGCAAAGTGCATGCCCTGCCTCAAGCTGTGCTTCAGCCATCAGTGAATGTCACAAACACCATTTTTCTCTTCTAAGAGGCTCTTGAGTACAAACACTGTTTCTTATGGGAGCAGAGCTGTCACTTACTGGCTGTTAGGAAGTGAAATCCTAGAAGGGTTAACAGAGCCTGTTGTTTTCTCATAGTTTAAGCTGAAGACAGCTCAGTGCAAGACCTGTTAACTTGTGCACTTTGTGTTGCATGGACTTCCCTCCTGTTTGCCAACCTGAGGTTGTAATAGACTGGGTGAGCTGGGATTACCAGTGCAAGGAGAAACTTCTCTTCCACTCTGCGCTTGGTAGTTCTGATAGTTATATCAGCTCATCCCTTTTGGGAAGTGAATAATCTTCATAGGTGTGAGGCACCTTCTGGCAATTTTCATGTGTGTCTCTGTGTACAGAACTCTGACCCACCCTGGTTTGGAAGGGTTGTTTCTATTTCAGGGTTTCCCTCATGTTTAGGAAGAAGTAATGGCTTGTGATGCAATGCTGGGCTGCTTGAGACTGAGTGTTTTCAATTTTTCTTCCCTGTGCTGTGCAGTTCTTGAACTTTTGGACCAAACAGGATACATTAGAACTGGAGAACCCTTCCCTGACCTCCACTCCTGTGTGCAGCCAGAAGGTGATTGTCACCACCCCACTGCACAGGGACAAGACCCCTCTGCTCCAGAAGAATTTAGCGTAAGTCCCTTCCTCCTCCCTGAACAGTGTCCTTTTCCACACAGGAGTCTGGTATAGTTCAGACATAGCTCTCAGTACTTGTCATGGTATTCCTGAAAGAGGGGCAAGACAGGCTGGGGATTTCCTTAAATCAGTGTTTTCCCTCCCAAAACAGCTCTTCTCTGAGCTGCAGGGAGCAAGTATCCAGGCTGACTGGGGTCATAGCCAAGTGACCTCTGTGCTCAGCTGCTGGGTGGGTTGTGGCCTTGTGTGGGTTACAGCGTGTCTGATCCCTTGTCTTTCCCACTCTGCTTCCAGGTTTGTCACACCAGATCAGACATATGTGGTGGACAACACACCTCACACTCCCACTCCTTTCAAAAATGCCCTGGAGAAATATGGACCAATTAAACCTCTGGTAATGATTGTGGAGGGCAGTGGCTTGTGATGCTGGTGGATGCAAATGACACAGGGTCAGGGGAGATTGGGGCAGGGCTGTGAGCAAACCCTTATCTGTGCCAGAACAAAGGGCAGTTTGGTAGTGCCAGGCTGAGGGGTGAAGGGGACATTGTCATCGTGATAATTTCATTGTAAGGAGCTGCAGGACTTTTAGCTCTGTAAACCAGCTAAAAATGCCAAAAGCTGCCCTTGAATCAGCCTGCAGTGCTTGGTTACTGATGACCTTGAGGAGCAGGGAAATGATCTGCCTAAGCCTCCCTGAGGAGCTGGATCTTCCAGGCATTGTGTACACACTGGTCTCCTGATAGCACTCTGGGATTCAGCTGATAAGTCCCTCACACCTGGAGATCCTGTAAATCTTTCAGGCCAGCAGAAAACTTGTCATATCTTTTCCAGCTGGGAAGCAAATAGGTTTTTGTGTTTGTCCTCCCACTGCGGGCTCTCCTGACCCCATTATCCCTTGAGGGAAAGGCTTGTGAGCCTGCCCAGCACAGAGATTTTGAATGCTTTGTGCTCTCTCTGCCTTTTCACCCCAGCCCCAGACTCCTCACCTGGAAGAAGACTTGAAGGAAGTGCTCCGAAGTGAAGCTGGCATTGAACTCATCATAGAGGATGACGTGAAGCCTGAGAAACAGAAGAGGAAACAAGGGGTGAGCTGGCTGTGCATCCAGTACCAGCTGCTAAGCTGCCCTGTGCTCTTAAGGAGTGTTTTGGCTGGTTTGATTCATCCTGTTTTTAGCCCTGTGGCTACTCTCTTTTAATCAGCAAGGAGTGCCTGAGGTTAAAGCCTACTTAAAATACTGCCAGGAGTGTCCTGGTTTATGCTGAGCTCAGGGCTTGTTGGCACACTTGGGGCAGGTTGGGGTCCCAGAAGGCTGTGGGCTGACATGAAAAGTCTCAGTTTTCTGGTGGCCTTCCCTTCCTACTAAAAGCTCTTCCTCTAAACTGGTGGCTCGAGGTGGGGGCACTGGAAGCTGCTGTGCCCTGTGGTGGGGAAGGCTGCACGCCTCTTCTTCCTGCGGTGCTGGTGCCATGCACAACTGGGTGATGTGGCCTTGGTGTGCTCCTGGGCCCTCAGGATGGCATTTTCCTGGTGGATTCATGCTGACACTGGTGTTCCTACATTCCCCAGCTGCGCAGGAGTCCCATCAAGAAGGTCAGGAAGTCTCTGGCCCTGGATATTGTGGATGAAGATATGACACAAAACCTGCCTGCCCTCCCCAAGACTGTGTGTTTCAAAAGAGCCCAGGTGAGGGGTTGTGTGCTCAGAGCAGGGGCAGAGCTGGCTCTGCTCTGAAAAAACTGCAAAGCAGCAGTAGCAGCCTGGAGCTGCCTTTGAACAGTCCATGTGAATGTGGGTGAAGGGCTGCATTTCTTCTCTCCTTATACTTTTTCTCCTGGTGCAGCCTGTGAATTTCCTGTCAAGGTCCCTGAACCTCTCCTCCTCGAGCAGGAAGAATGACAGTGGTTTGCTCAACAGAGCTTTCGTGCAAGTGCAGCCAGAGAAAATGTCCTACAGGAAAATGCCAAGCCATTTCAGGCCACCAGCACCGGTAAGCCCTGCAGCAGCCACTGCTCTCCTAGGCAAGGAGTTTATCTGGCCTTGTCCCTTGAGGAGTGAGGGATGGAGCTCTGAGCTGCTGCACTGTCAGGGCTGTCTTTACACCAAGGCTGGGAGGTGCTGAGCCAGAGGTGTCATTTTATGATCTTCAAAGCCACAGCTGTGGCCTGCTCAGCATGTTTGGCCCCAGATTTCCCCGTGGGAATTCTCACCCATCAAAGAATTTGAATGGCTGCTCTGGTGGTCATGTAAACCTTCCTCTTTCTAGTGGACACTTCTTGAGTGGACAGCAGCAAGCTCATCTTTTTTGCTTTTCAGGGCAGAGCAATTCTGAAGTGCTCTATAAAGGTTACACAGGAAGATATTTCCCACCCCTGTGTTTTTAGGGTGTTTTTGGGTTGTGGGGAAGGCTGTGTGTCTCAGGCAGCATAGGCTGGCTTTATCCTGACCCCGTGGCAGTACAGAGCTCCAGCTGGCAGTGTGGCACCTTGTACCTTGTGCTGAGATGGGTGCTGTTACAGCAGCTCTGTTCCTCAGCCCTGCACAATTGGAACTGGGTTGTGCTGGAGTCACAACAGCCTACAAGTGCTCTTTGGGGCATAAACAGATCTCTCTACAATCTTCACCACTTGCAGGCAGGATGCATTCATGGAGGGGTATCCCTTATTTTCTGGGCACTGTAGCTTAGACATGGGGATTTGGACCATAATTCTGTAGGTGTTTGCTTGGGTTGAGTCACTTGAGGTCTCTGGTAGCTTCAGTGGAGATGGAAACACGTGCTGTCCTTGCTGGAGGGTTAAACTGCAACTGGGGGCTCCTGTGATGGTGTTTTCCCATCCCAGGAAGGTGCAGTGTTGTCCTCAGGAAACTGTAATGAGGGGGGAACTGTCCCTGCATTAGAGCTGTCATGTGAAACCTCTTTCTTCTGACAAATAAATACCCCTCAGCCAGAGTAATTCCTTCCCCTTCCCAAAATAAACCCTTCTTAAACACTTCAATTTCTCCTTCTATTCTCTCCAGGGTTGTACTGCTCTGAGAGCTAATAGCTTTGTATAAATAACTTTGGGAGTGACTCGGGGGGGTGATAGGGAGGCAGCTGGTGTGGTGACAGAGTACAGGTTTGCAGTGAAATCCCATTGCCCACAGCCAGCAGGGCTATCTGTGCTGCTGCTGGGCTCTGGGGATTTATTGTGCTGCTCTGGTGCTGCTGGCAGGCAGTTCTTTATTAAGGAAGCTCATGCAGCTCTGGGCTGAGCCTCAGTGTGCCCAGAGCCATTCTCTGTGAGTTGTTCTGCTGTGGCCAACTCTGGAGCCCTGGTTCCCTGCAGTGCATGTGAACAGGTATTTCCAGTTCAGGGCACTGCCTGTCTCCTGGCTACACTTACCAGAGGATTCTCTGGGACTTTCCTGGAGTGCAGAAACACCTCATGGATGCCCTTTCTGCATGTAGAAATTGAAGCACACCTGGGTTTGGCTCCTTTGTGCTGTGGGACCCTGTTGAAACTGAAGGTACCAGATTGCTGTTAAAGATGGCATTTGATCAAAACAGACCTGGGGCCCAGCAGCTCCTGTAGGAATTGAACTGGTTGGCAATAAAGTTCAAAGCTGTGCTTGAATTTCTTCTATTGTTCTGGAATCTCTTCAGTGCACTGAGTTTTAACAAGTTTGTGTTTTGGGGTTTTTGTCTTGAGGCAAGGAAGGGAAAGCCCTGAAAAGGTGGATTGTCTTGAAATGGAGTGCTCACCTGGGAAACTGCTGAACCTAAACCCCAGAAATTACCACCTCAGCTGTGATGAGGAGTAACTGGTGGTGGGCAAGTTCCTCCTGGTTGTGAGATGAGTTCTGAGGTTTTATTTTCCTTGTTAGTTTTTTTTATTTCTGCATTTTTTTAGAACAGGATGTCACAAGATGTTTATCCTTGCCCTTGACTATGTCGTACACATCCTTTCTCTTCCTTCTGCAGATGACCAGGGCTTGGAAAGCAGTGGCCTGTGGTGGAACCCGAGACCAACTCTTCATGCAGGAGAAAGCTCGACAGTTTTTGGGAACATTGAAACAGAGTCACACATCAAGGACCTTAATCTTATCATGAAGGAGTGTTCTGCTTCCTGATTTTATTCTTTAAACTTTTTTAATGAGTGGAGAGGGAACCTCAGGAAAAAATATCTTCTGCCAGGTGTTATAGTATATGGGAGTGGATTTTTTTTTCCCTTCAGTTCCCAGGTAGATCTACGTTATAATAAATCAGGCTAACTGCTGGCTAGTGTGTGGAATGCAAGCTTTGGGATCATTATGGAAAGGCAAACAAGGGAGGCTTGGAGAACTGACAGCAAGACCTCTCTCTGCAAGACCTGAGTTCTGGAGAAGTGGAAGCAGAGCTGTGTTCCACCTTGGAGCAGCAGGTGCTGGAGACTGGCCTCAAAGCATCCCTGGATTCCTGCTGCTGCTCTGGTACCTCAGGAAGGGCTTTGTCAAAGTTCCTGCATGCCTTGAGTCTCCCTCCTGGCCTTCCCCAGGGGCTGGTGTGTCTCCCTGGGCTGGAGGAGCAGGGAGGGGTGTGGTGCTATGGGGTGACCTGTGCCTGGAGCCCCTTGCTCCCTGTGGGGCTGCTTTGTCCTGCCATGGCTCCAGGGGGGGCCTCTCCCCGAGACTGTGCTCCCTCTTCCAATAAATGATGGTGCTCACATCCCTTGGACTCTGCCTCTGCCTCACAGCACTTGGGGAAGGCAGCCAAGTGCTGGTTTTCGTGTGGGCTCTTTGCTCTGCTGGCAAGTAGTTTAACTCCTGTTGGCTTCTCAGCATGGAAGAGAAGGGATGTTCCCCCCACACACACTCTTTGTAGTTCCATCAGCTCTTGAGAAGTTTTGGCTACTTTATGGGCAGGTGCCACAATGTGTTTGAATCAGGCTGGATCCCTGCAGAGGTGCAGGGGTGGATGGAGGGTGGAGGAAGAGCAGCAGGTGTGTGATGTAGCAGAGGCTTTCTGTTGCCCTTCCTTTGGAGGCTAAAGTTGCACTCGTGTAGCTATTCCAATGTGGGAACAGTAGCACCACTCTGTTTGAGGTAGCCAAGGATGGAATGTGGTGATCATAGCAACATATTAACTTTGCAATTGGAAAGCTGTTGGAAAAACTGAAAAGAAACTCAGCAGAATAGGAAGAGCTTTTTGGGTGAGCTGTGATGTGCTTTCCTTGGCCAAACCCAGCCTGGCAAATCTGCCTCTGGCTGGGGGTGTGCACACAGCAGAGATGTGTTCACCCCAGGGTGGAAAAACCAGAGCTGGGCTGTATAAGTCTCATTCCAGGTTGTGGCTTATGCTGGAAATAGAGTGAAAAAATCCTTGCTGACAAACTTGTTAATAAAACCTTGGATCCTGGGAAATGAGGGAGGTTTAGAAACCCAGCTCATTTTTCATTTTTACAAGCTCGGAGCCAGAGCAAATCCATGAAGTAATTTTTATTTCTGTTTCTTGGTGTTGCAGTGTTTGCTTTGGGAAGACAGCTGGGACCACTTGTCTGAAAGCCTGGCTTTAGCTGCTCCTATTCTGGTGTTATTTTAAGAGAAATCATCATAAAACCAACCCTCTCTGCTTGGGCTTTGGTGGGCTTGGCTGTTCCTGCACTGGGTGACGGTACAAACCTAAGCCTGGAATTGCAATTCCTTCCTGGAGCTGACACGAGCTGGGAGCTCTGAGCAGGCAGGATCTGCTGGAGGATAAATCAGGGTGTGAGCCTGGCATCTCTGAGAGCTGCCCCCAAATTAAAGGAGGATGAGATAGAATATTAACTGCTTCTCTGAGGCTGTAAATCCAGGAAGTGCAGGCTGTCCTGCATGGCAGAAAAATACCAAGGTCTAGTATGATTGAGGAGTGAAAAAAAGAATTAACTTTTAATTGAAAGAGGGAGTTTTTTCTAGTGTGGAGGTTGCCAGCCAGGCTTGATTGTCCTGGGGCCCAGGAACAGACATTGCTCTACAGGTGAGGTAAAAAAGGTTGCACTTGCTTTGTTTTTCCTGTGAGTTTGGATGCCCTGCTTTCTTTCCAGTAAAAATCTCATAGAGGTTTGAACCTCATGCTGGCTGTGGAGTTACTGGACTGCAGTTGGAGACCCCTCTCAGTCTGAGGCTCCATGGCCCTGATGTCCCTTTGAGGCCTCTGCAGCAACACAGAGCGTTGAACAACCTTAATTCACAAAGGGAAATCTGGATGATGAATTTTGCTTTAAGTGGAAGACCAGGATGAAAGTGTTCCAGGAGCATTGGCTGTGTGTGGGAGGAATCCCTTCCCATGGTCCAGCTTGTTGAACAAACCTCATGTTGTTGGTTGATCTTAAAGTTTGTCTTTTGGTAGTTTGCATTTCACAACAGAGCAGATGACTCCCATCATCTTGAGTCCAGGCATGGAAAAAGGATTGATTTTTACCAGGAGTGGACAAGTCTTCAAGAAGGTGGGAAAAGTAAAAATAATGGAGTAAGGAGATTAAAAAGGGACATCCCTGGGGTTTTTTTTATTTTGTTTTGTTTTGTTTTTGGCAATCTTACTTTGGATGGAGCCTGGTGGAGCTGAGGAGCACTGAGCTCATACAGCTGCATGGTCAGCAGTGTGGGAGCTGCTGTGCGTCCCTCCAAGGGCTCTCAGCTGCTGGGCTCCTTTCTGCTGCTTGGAGGGGTTTCACAGCCTTTTTATCTTGTTTTCACAACTAATTCTGCTAAAGCCTGTGCAAACAGCAGGTTGCTCACTGGGGACTCTTTGGTTCCACACCTATGGGGAGAGACAGCTGATGGTGCAGGAATGCAAGAGGTGAACAGAGAAATTCCTCATATTTTGGGCATTTCTTGCATCTGAAGGAAATAGAAGAAAAAGACAAGTGATGAGCTAGGGAACAGGGCATAAGACCAGCCCTGGCAAAGCAGGGGCTTTGTGGGTACAGGACGCACGGTTTGTGTTGCAGGGCTGTGGAGTGCCCCAGGTGCTGGCAGCTGCAGCAGGAGATGCTGCAGACTTGGCTGCAATTTCTGCTGCACCCCAGCCTTGCCCTGCTGACCTTTGACAGTTCCTTAGTAACAGGTATGATGGCACAGAGTAGAGGAAATTCTCCATTACAGGATCATCAGTAGCTCAGTATTAGCTGGTTACACCTCAGTGGTGTTCCATGGGCTTTATCACTGCTCAGTGCAGGGAAAGGACCCTGTGATGAGTGCAGGGGGGTGCTGAGGTTGGGGTGGGAAGCTCAGGGTTTCTGCTTTGCCAAAAAATGCTTTGATCCTGGGGATTACTGGCAGCAGCAAAGTGCTTCCTCTCTTGCCTTTGCTTATGGTTTTTATTGAGTACTTGCTCAGCAATAACCTTGTAAAATTTCCCATGTGCTTTTTTTGATGCTCTAACCTGTGGGTTTAGAGGTTTGGGAAATTAAAAGGATGATTTTAGCTGGGCAGGCACATGCTGAGGATTAGCCAAGCAGCTCCTGGGTTTTGCAAGAGATGGAGACCACTTGTGCAAAGAGCTGGCTGTAGCTGAACAGGAGAATAACTGTGCTTTGGAAACTTAAAATCCTGCCTGCCCCTGTTTCTGGAGTGAGAAAACTGCAGTTCTTCATCTCTGCCTGAACAGAATAATCAAATATTAAAATATGGTACTAGGTCAGGGGAAAACATTTTGCTGTGGAAACCAAAGGGTCCATGGTGAGGAAATAAATGTTTCCACTGGGAAGATCAGTCAAGAATCAGAAATTTCAGAGAGTTAAAACCCCTGCTGTGAAAAGACTCAGCAAAACTACCCAGGGGACAAGCACAGGCTCACCTCCCCTGGCCATGGGCAGCCTCTGGCCTGTACAGGTGTGGTTGGCAGTGGCCAGAATCATCACCTGGGTTATGTGTGACCTGGTGACCTAATAGCTTGTGAAAGGTAAATCTAATACTTTATAGCAGGTTTGTGTTTGTAAATGCATTATACTTGATTTTGTTTTCCCAAGATACTAAAGAGATGTTGTAGGAAAATAAATAATGTTGCATTCCTAATCCCTCTTAGAGTTTTTCAAAACTTTTTCAGTTTTAAACAGCTCACTCAAAGCTTTGACTTTGAGCAAGGCAGCCAGCCCAGGAAATGGGATGCCTTGTACAGCAGTGATATCATTAAAATGGGATTTGGGCGTTTTTTGGGGTTTTTGGTGCCACTGTGCTATGCCCAGTTCTGAGTTCAGCCAGGGGCACTGGGCTGCTGAAAGTGCTTAATTCAGCCCATTGGGGAAGGGAGAGCCCAGTGCCTGGCTGTGAAAATAAGGTGAGTTATCTGTAATTGTACAGGAGGTAACAGGTTTCAAAATTGCTGTCAGATTTGCAGAAAAGGACCAGATAAGACGAAAAAAAATATAATAATTTTAGATTCAATTCTGCTGATGTACTGGTCTATTCCTAGGGTCAGTGTAAACTGAGGTTTGAATTAAGCCAAAACAGCCCAGTTAATGTCTAAATCTGCCATTTCTCAGGCCCTACAGAAGCAAACAGACACAAAATCAATATTTGTTCTAACTGTTGCTAAGTTTTCTTTACAGATTAATCTCTGCCTAGCAATCTCTGCAGCTGCAGCTCTCTGAAGCCCTCCCTGCCATGGCTCCCGTCCTGTCCCTCCCAGCCCATGATCCCATGGGGGGATGTGTGAGGTGCAAAACCCCACCGGCTCTGCCTCCGGGGGCGTACCTAGCATCCTTCCATTGCAGGGAAGGAAATCTTTTCCCCCTCTCTGGATATCAGGCATCTTTTTTTCCAAGTCCCACGCTGTGGAGATGCAGCTGGATTAACGGTGTTGAGCCAGGAGATGGTTTAGTCCCTTACTCAGAGTTTTTTCTGTTTGAAGGGTTATTCTCCACTCCTGCCGCTGAGGGGGAGTGTTGGCACGCCGTGGAGCAGCTGGATGAGTCCGGAGCAGCGCATCCTTCCCCTCCTCGCCGCTGCTTTTCCCTGCCGGGGCAGTGGGAAAGGCAGGAGTGGAGCAGGGATCACTGCAGCATCACCCAGGGGAGGGCACACCCCCTCCTGTTCGTTGTCAAACTGATTTTCAGACTGCTCCTGGACAATAAGTGCAGACATCATCCTTTGGAGCCACATGGCTCTGATGAGAGCTGAGCACTGGTTGATCCATGAGGCCCCAGGAGGATGGAAACTGGTGAAGGGTGGGGAGGGCATGATGAGGATGGAGGTGGGTGGTGAAATGAGCTTTCCTGCTACAGGAAGGAATGGCTTGAGAAGAAGAGAAATGCCCCAAAACTGCCTGTGGAAAGAGTCCCTTCCTGCCTGGAGAAGAGTTAAAAATGGGGCTTAGAGTTCACTGGGGTAGCAGTTCAGGATCTCTGCTTCTGGCAGCTTTCATGTGCTCTGATGCTTGTGTCATCACTGACGTGCTCAAGCTGACCTCAAGGTCATTCCCCTGCCCTGTGAGACACAAAATATATGTGCAGTTCAGACTTTCTCCCCTTAGAACTCCAGTCCCTCTGCCTATGAACTGCAGATAACCCCCCTTTGTCTTTTTTACCTCTCTCTGCTCAGGGTTTTGGGACCCGCAGTTGCCAAAACACCCTTGTTTATGGCTTGCTGGAGTTAGAATTGTGAATTTTCTTTTAAAATATATTCTCTTTTCAGTTTCTTACTTCACTTCAAATGTCATCCTTTTTCTCTTCTTCTTTCAGGGCCACCCAGGGATTTTATTCACAGAATTGGAATGAGCTGCAGCAGGGATAAAGATCATTCATGGGAACCTTGAAAGAATTGTCTGAGCTCTATGAAATGAAGATTAAAAATAAAACAGGGAGGTGAAGCACAGGCTCCAGCACGAGCTTCTTATAAATACTTGTCCATGAAATCAAGAGCTCTTCCCATGGTGCTGGATGACCTGCACAGGGAGGAGCTCTGTATCCACCTCAGGAGTGGGTAAATAGGAGCACAGCCCAAAGGCAGGAAACACAGCATGCTGGAAAACCTGCCAGCTCTTGGGGAAAAATATTTGTGCTGCTTCTTCCCTGGTGAGGGGACAGGTGAGCTCTGCTGGGTGTGGTTTCAGAGCTGTGGCACTGGCAGGAAGCTCCAGCTCCTGGGGAAGAAAGGGGAGGAGGAGAAGGAGCTGTAATCCCTCGCTGCCTCCAGGCACAGCTTGTGATGTTTTGATGCTGTGTAAAAGGAAAGGCTCTCTGTTACTTCCCACCTTCCTGGGAACCTCCTGGCCAAAGACCTGGGGTTGATCACTGCTAACCCTCAGCCTCTGTCCAGGCTACTGTTTATGGCTCTTGTATCTTTCTATCAATCAACAATATTCTTGCAAAGCACTTTCCTCCAGACTGGTATTATGGATATTTCCCAGTTTACACCCAGCAGACCCACACTTGTGCATACCCAGCTGTGAAATTCCGAGGAGAAAGGCCTGATGTGGTGTTGTGCTGGCTCTCTGTACCCAGGCAGAGGCTGACCTGAGGGAGGATGGCTTGTTGAGCTGTAAATGCCTGGGTGATGCTCTCTGTCAGCTGTCCCCATGCAGTTTGCCCCCATTTTGGGTCAGGCAGGGGATTCACACGTGGGATTTGTTTGAAAAGCCACTCTGAACCACCACGTGTTTGTGTAGTTGCCTTCCCTGGGTGACCTTGAGAGGTGTCTTTTAAGATAAAAGGAAGGGAGGTGAGCATTTTTTCAGTTTGATAGAAGGCCATGCTGTGTCTGTTGTGGGTGTTTTGAGCATCCTCTGTCTGGCTGGAGACCTGCTGGGTTTCCTCTCTTATCAGAACAAGCCACATTGAAATACAAAACCTTCCCCATCTCCCTCATATTTTTTTAAGATTCCAGTTGGGGGTTTTACTGGTGCCCAGCTGACTCTAGCCTGGCTGTTCTCCTCTCCTGCCCCTGTGACCACAGCACTAGGCCAGGGACAATTCCAGGACACAGCTGGAGAAAGAGCCAGGTCAGGGTGGGAAGCTGGTAAGAGCACAGTGGGATGATGTAGTAAGGAGAAAGGGATTCAGCTCTCCATTGGACTGGAAGGCAAACTGCTGTTTCTAAGGATTTGTCCTCCTAGGGAAAAAAAAAAAGACAAGAAGAAAAAAAAAAGCCATTTTAGGTATTGCTGATAAGGAATCAACTAAATTCCTCCTTTCTGGGTCCCCATCTCTGCAAGAGATCACTCAGCTATTCAGCTAAGGCTTAGTGCATGGGGCTTTTGAAAACATCTTGCTGCAAGTACTTGGAAAATGCTATCATTTAAATCCATAATAGCTCTGTTAGGAAACATGCCCCAGGCATTCACATCAGCTCCTGGTGGTGCAGTGTGTGTGTCTGGTATGGCTTCCCACCGCCCAAGCCATAAGTAATGGGAATCCAACACACTAGCCTGCCTGGACTTGTAAGCAGCTCAGGGCCAAAAAGTGCTGCAGCGTGCCCAGGTGGGCTCCCAGCCCAGGCTGGGGCTGTGTGACAGAGCCGGGTGTCCTCCCAGAGGAGCTGAGTGTCCTCCCATCTGCTGCTGCCAGTGCTCAGCCTGTGCCCCACTGGGATGTCTCTGCTGGGTGGTGGGAGAGGCAAAGTGAAATAGGAAAGCACCACTGAGTCCTTTTCTCAGGAAAAAAGTAAATTTTTGGAACGAACCTGGGAGCAAACTGCTGGGTGCCATCAGCTCTGTGACATCCAGACAAGTTCATGGCAGGAGGTGTCAGCAAACCCTGATTATGCTGAGCTTTTGGTAACAGTGCTGAGGTTAAAGAGGGAGCTCTGCTAGACCCTCTGCTGATGCCTCTGTCTGCTCTTCTCATAAAATATGGATCTGGGAGATCTGGAAATCTCTGCTGCAGTTGCTGAAATGCTTTTACATCATGTATTGCTTGCTGCTGCCCACACACTCTTCTGAATAATCATAAGTTTCTTCTATAATTATGTTTATTGCACATTTGCTATGGTGACACACTATCCTGCACTGTGGAGTTCCAAGCTGGAATTTTGCACTGGGGGCACAGCCCATTCCTGGGGTGCTGGTGGGGGGTATGGGAGGAAAATCCTTCCATAGCCCTTCTGTCAGGCTCCCCTGCCCAAGATGGCATCACAGCAGGTAGCACAGAAATTAATAACATGATCATCTTTCTCGTGTGCTTTGGTAAGCAAGCTAATTAATAATGATGGGTCAACAATTTTTAGGATTTTAGGATTAGCACCAGGTTTAGAGGAGGATCATGTGCATGTCTGAGCTGCAGTGTGCAGATGTAGGCAGCTGTGTGGCAGTAAATGATGTATGGCCCATGTATTAAAGTAGTTTTTTTGTCTTAAAAAAAAAAAGTTTATGGACTTAATCCTCTACCTCTACCACCTGCCCTAGTTTATTCAATCCCTCTTATTTAGGATAAAAACAAGACTTTGGTGTTATCAGGTAGCTGATGGTTTTGGGGTGAGATGGCCCAGCCCCCAAAGCCCCATGGTATTTTATGAATTGCCTGCCTTATGTGCTGCAGGGGTGAATTACAGCTGAGGACCTGGGGCCATCTCATGTCTCAACAGACTGACAGAGGGTCTTTCCTGCTTTCCCACCTCAGTTTTCCTCCAACCCCAAGGAAGCAGCCCCAGGACAATGAGTGATGCATGCTCAGGGCTGCATTTAGCAGCACCCTGTGAGGAGTGCCAGGCAGGGAGTGTGGGCTCCCTCCCTGCCCTCCTGGAGCCCCCCTGGCTGCTGGGAGCCTGCCAGCCCTGCACACAGTGTGCTGGATAACAACAGGGTAATCAGCCCATAAGCTGCTAATTAAAATGTAAGTGTACTGCAGTGAGAAGGGCCTTGAAACGCTCTGTTTGCACAGCTGATGAGACACCCAATGCCCTGCAGCTCCTCTGTGCTGCATGGATGGAAGCCTGAGGGCCCCTCACTTCTGCAGGCTCCCCGTCCTTGGGTGTCTTGCTTCTCCCTGGCTTCGTCCCCGTGGCTGCAGCAGAGCTAGGGGTAAGGTATTGCTTTAGTTTATAGTGAAACAGTGTCCAAAGGTGTGAATTGGTGTGTTTGGGATGAGTGGGATGATCCATCTGCTGTGGGGAGCAGTGATGGCTGTGACCTAGAGGGGACAAGGGGGTGGCCAGGGAGCTGCAGCCAGCCTCTGGTGTCCCTTGGGGACTCCTCTCTGCTGTGAGCTGAGGATTTGCTCAGCCCTACCTGCACGTGGAGGTGTGGGGGGCTTTGGGTTAACCACTGGTTGCCAAAGAGCTTTGAGATCATCAGGAGAAACGCAGTCTGAGGTGCTTTGTGTGTGATGGGCCAGACCCTGGCAGACCCTGCTCTCCCTACTGCCGGTCCATGGGACCTGAGCAGGGCCAACATTTACTCAGGTGGCCAAGTCAAACACGGCCAGGACCTGCTACACACTGCATACAAATTAGGGCTGAGCTACAACAGTTAACTCCTCTTAAATTTGGCATGGAAAGTCAAACAGAGAGGACAGAAATGAGGTGTCTTTCTTTTACAGAGACTATTCCTAGGGAAGCTTCTCACCACCTTTTCTGGGCAGGGGCTGCCCTGCAGACCATGGCTGCTGCTTTGACTCCAGGTTTAAAAACGTCCAGCCTTTTTCTCCTAGTTTTTCCCATCTCCAGGCAGTTGTACCTGCTCTGAACGTCTCTTCTCCTCAAGCTTTGGTCCTGAAGCAAAGTCTGAGTTATAGAAGTTGTTGGTACTGGGATGGATGTGGTGACGGCAGCCTGGGGTGTTGCTGAAGCTTGATGTGAGTTTTGAGTCAGGGTTTGGAGCTGAGCTGGTCCCCAGTGCTGGTGCAGGGCTGTTTTGTGTGATGCTTAGTGCAGTTCTCACAACAGCCATACAGGGCAAAGAAATAATGTGATACAGGGAGAGATGAGTGTGGGGGTCTGTGCTGGGGATGTTGGACCCTCCTCTTGAGCTCTAATGGAGTGACACATCCATCCCTCTGTAATTGGACAGAAATTAAGGTAGGGGAACCCCTGGGGAGGCAAACTTGCTTTTCTGGGAAACATCATCTCCACACCCAGGCACTGAGATGCACAAGGTTCCTGGGCTTGCAGGGGACAGCAATCACCTTTCTTATCCTTATTTTCTGAGACAAGTAGCACTGGCATGTGGAAAGAGGTGCTCCAGCTTTGTTTTTATTTGCTGAAGAAGGGATCTTCCAGCAGCTGCATGTTTAATGGCTTTCTAGCGCTATTCATTAACCTGACAAGTCGACTAGCAAACCCAGAGCAATGATTCTACCTGCTTGCCATGACGTCTCTTTTTACCCCAATAAACCTTCCCTCTCCTTCCAGCTCAGCTGATCAATCTGCCCTGAGATGCAGGGAAGGGTATCTCCAGAACAATGAATCCATGTCAAAAGATTTGTGAGCAGCCAGCCAAACAATTCCAGACAGAGAGGCATGAGAAAGAACATCATTCCCGAAAGCACTGCATTATTGATTAAGCATTTGTGATCCATAAAACATAGTAAAACCATGGGGCTGGCTGCAGAATGAATTCTACAAAAAAAAAAAAGGTTGTCTTTTACTGTCTCTGGTCCTCAAGGACGAGGGTAAAGGAAGTTTAGTACCAAGCAGGAATTCATTTGTATAATAATGGTTTCTGATGACTCGCAAAGGTTATTTTATGATTAGCCATCTAATTATAAAATGGCCAACAATTTCATCTTATCCAAATCTGCATCAGCTAAATTATGAAATGCCCTTGTTTTATGCAAATTCTGGAAATATTGCTTCCTTAACCTCCCAACCCTGCTGTCTGTCACTGCTTGTGTGGAGCATAAATCTCAGGGCAGTGCCAGAGCTGGACTCAATGGCAAATAAAAGAAGGTAGATAGAGTCCATGGGAATGTGTGGCAGTGGTGAGTGATGGTGGAGGTGCAGCGTGGGGCAGATGTGGGTCTGTAACCCCATGGCATGGCCACAGCTGGGCTGCCCTGCCTGGGGAGCTGCTGGAGCTGGCAAAGGCAGTAGGAGAGTGTTCTAGGGAAGGGTTCATCAATCACTTGATGGCCTGGAGGTATGAGATGTCCTCGCTCTCAGGATCTGCACACTCCGTCCTTCCTGGCCCTTTGAACCATAGAATGGTTTGGGTTGGAAGGGGCCTTAAAGATCCTCTTGTTCCAGCCCCACTGCTGTGGGCAGGGACACTTCTCTTAGCCCAGGGTGGTCAGGGCCCCATCCAGCCTGAGCTTGAACATTTGCAGGGATGGGGCAGCCACAGCTTCTCTGCTTAGAACAGCCCCTTCTTTCTCTCTGCTTTAATTTCTCTTGGTCAGCTGGGGTCAAGGATAATTTTTTCTTCTGTCTGAGGAGCATTGCTGGAAGGTCCTACAGTGATGGGCCACGAAATACTAATTCCTCCTGTTCTTGTTCTCTCACAGCACTGCAGGGAGTGAGGGCAGGGGGAAACTGAGGCAAAGGTTTGCTGCCCTTCAAGGTGGGCACATCTGAGACTTGGATGCAGATGGGCAGGGGCCTGATCAGAGCTGCTCTAGAAACCCTGTGTGTATTTTGTGTCTTTTCCAGGAAGAGATGCTGACTCCTCATACCTGAAATTTGAGAAGAAGGGATGATAGGAAAACCTTTTATATGTTTTTTCCCAATTTCATAAATGATGAAGCAAAGGAATTTGTTGTTTCAGACAATTACAATTCTCAAAACCAGAACATTTTGGCTACTCTTGGAGAGGAATCTTCTTCCAAAGAGTGCAACTTTTGCCACAGGACCAGAGAGGGCAATATGAAATAAAACAGTCTGAGGCTGGTGGTTGTTGCAGAGAAGGACAGAAATTCCCCATGTGTTTTCCATTCCCCAAATCAAGTATTTGGGGTTTTTTGGCCACTATTCACCTTCCTGTTAAAACAGGCCTTTAATGATGTGCTTGTGCCTGTATCCCTGGGGCAAGTCAGGCCTGGGTGAACTCCTAAGGAGGAGATGCTGAGAGCAGAGGAATTGCAGCAGGAATTAAGAGCTTGTCTGGGAAACCCTAGAGAGTTTGGAAAGACTTTGGTATGATCCTTGTGAGATCAGCTCATGATCCTGGCAGGGCTCTGGGAAGAGGTGGGGATCTGCCATGGCAAGGATGGAGGATCTCTGTGCTGGAGGCAGGAAGAGCAGCAAAGGAGGAGGAAAAACATCAGCAGAGGGGGAGGAAAGGAGGATTGGGAAGATTAGGTCCAATTAGTTGCATACATTTTAAACATCAGATCCTATTAAACACTCCTGGTTTAAAACCAGGCCCTATTATATGGTTGCAGCTTCCAGACAAAGTCCTGTTAAGTGGAGCTGCTTTGAAATCCAGGGCCTCAGACACAGCCATTATGGAGATCAGGCCCATTAAATACATTCAGTTTGAAGATTAGGTCTGGTTATACACAGGCAGTTCAAAGCTGGCCTCTAATTAAGCAGAGATGGTTGGGGAAGAGGAGCTTGAGAGGAAGGGGAACCTGTGGAGCAGCTCCCTGTGCCTGCAGCTCCTCCCTGGTGCACCTGGCCAGCCTGGGCAGGGTGCTCTTGGTCCTGCCTGCCCATGCTGAATCACCCCAAATGCATTTTCCAGCAGGAAGGGAGTGAGGGTGGTCTCCAGTCTGGTGGAGATGGAGGCTTGAGGCTTCAGAGGTGAACAGGGGGCTGAGGGAATATTGCTGGTTGGATTGGGAGCCTGAGAAATCAGGGGAATAAAAAGGTGCCCTGTGCTCCTGATGCCTAAAGAGGATGCCTGGAACAGAGGCTAGGCAGTGTTAAAGGAATGAAATAGGGATTTATTAAGATGCCTTCAATGGATACACCTTGGGCAGTGCAAGAGCCTGGCTAAGGCTACACCCAAGATGGACCTCGTGTCATGAGTTTTCACATTTTTATAAGTTTTGGCCCCTTTACATATTGGGGTTAATTGTCCACTTCCAGCTCCAGGTCATGCAGTCCCATCCACCCAGATTGTTCTCCTTAACTCTCTGTTCACACTTTCTGGGCCTGAAGCTGCAATGGTGTCCTTGGTTCTGGGCTGGAAAAGGATTGTTTCATCAAACTAAACTGTGAAGAGAACTTGCTAACACTTTATATGAAGTTCAGAGTTACACATGAGGCAGAACAGAATCCGAAAAATATGAAAGCTAAAACTTAAGGCATCAATTTTCTCAGATTTTGAGATGTGTCAGCCTGCAGCACCTGAACTCTTTGTGCCTGGAGAAGACCAAGGGCTGTGCCATTGGTGGTGTGTTATGGGCATGGGGAGGTAAGCCCTGGATAGCCCCAAAGGGTTTGGGTGTTCAACAAGCTGTGGACTGCATGGAAATATGGGCACTGACCTGTCTGCAAGGGCCAAAAGGGCTGTGCATGGCTTGGCTGGGTCTGTGGTTTGTGTGTCTGAGGATTCAGTCTCAGCACGAGCCTCCCTTTCCTGCTGGCCATTTTGGCAGCCTGGGGACTCAGTGGTGGCTTCCCTGCAGGACTGCACAGCTCCTCTGACTCCTGGTGTGGATGCTTGCCTCATTAATGGGAATGGTTCACAAACACATCTCAGCTGTGAGAGGATGGGGCTGAGATGCATCCAGTCCAAACCCAGTGCCCAAGGCAGCGCTCCCTTCCCTGTAACGTTGATTGGTGCTGTGTCTGAGACAAGGACACTGCACTCTATGATTCATGTGACAAAAGCCTTTTTATTGTTCTGACTTCACCTTAAATACCTTTCTTAATGTTCCCAGGTCAGCACCTGTGATTGGTTCAAAGTTCAGGCTGCTCAGTTCCTTGACCAACAGCCTCTGCAGCTTGGGCTGGGACTCTTCGGGTCAAATTCTTGTCTATCTTCAATTTTATCCTATTTCTGTTCTCTGGGGGCCTGTCTATCAAGCCAGGCTGTTTCTCCTATCTGTGACCAAATTAACTGCCCAGTATAAGCCAGCTTACACTGTGACACTTCCCCAGGGTCCTGCCCCCACCAGTGCCAGCCCATTCCTGCTGGGCCTGCCTGGATTCATCATCCTCACAGCTGATGTTCTTCCTGCAAAATGCCATCCACCATCCCTCCTCATCCACCTCCACACGTTTTTCACTGTTCCTGCTCTGCTTTCACAATGTGTGATGAACAGAGATGTGAGAACAACAGGGGTCATTTTCCTCCCAGTCCCCACATCAGTGCAGGGCAGTGAGGAGCCCCTGAGAGACTCTTACAAACATTACTGGTATCACTGCAATTTATTTCCAGGGGATTTATTTGGTGCTGCTCTTAGTCCTGAGCCTCAGTAGCATCAGATCACTTTTAATTAGTGCTGGGTGCTTTTATCTTTGATGGAGAAAAAGGATTTTGCCATTTGGACTTCGGCATATGAAGTATTAACTTAAATATATATATTTAATTTTTGTAATAAATATTACGTAGCAGCACAGTATTAATATTAAAACTTTAATACAATGTAAATGTCAGAGTTGTAGTGATAAAACTTAAATGAAATATATTTATAATATATTTATCTCTCTGTTTCACTTGCAATAGCAAAAGAATTTTAACTCAAAACAGATTTTTTTCACTTTTCAACAGAAGTGCTGTTTCTTTGTTCTACAAGAAACCATTCCATTAGAAGCTGTTTTGATTTTTTTTATCACTTCTAATCTCATGACTTGGAGACTCAGGGCTTGAATGAAGGTTGAGGCTAAGACCTGAGGTGATAGATGGGAGTGCTGTCAATTCTCATCCTTGTCTTGCCCTTATCTCTGCTCTCCTCTTTGTTCCTGTGGTTCCTAGGAAGGAGATCCATGTTCCTGGCTCTGGCTGATGCTCTGGTGGCACAGGTGGGTGCTGGAACCCAGAAACCTGGGGGTTTTGAACTTTCTATGCTTTCTGGAACTGACCCCCTGGAAAACATTGCTTTTGACCTGAGGCCTTGGAGAAGGCTCCAAATTTGAGTGATGGAGTTAAAATCACTGGTGTGTAGTTAAATAGAAGTGTGTGATTTCACATGGTGAAGGGTTCGGAATTTGAAGGTTTTAGAATACAGCAATAGGTATGGGACAAGATGGAGGATTTTGAGTGTTGTCTTTTTTTCTGTGGCTTGTCTTCATTTACTTCTGTCTTTACTCAGAGTCAGGATTAAAAACACAAAGGAGATGAATTTTCTTGTGTTCGGGCTTGGTTGTTTTCTAAATCTTCTCTAAAGTACAGAGAGTTCTGCAACACTTCCAGCTACCAGCTAAAAGCCAGCAAAGTGGAGGTGACTCCAGCTAGCTACAAGGTCTCTTAAAGCTAAACAGTCAAATAACTAACACCTATATTATTTATACTTTTGACCCAATAACCAAACCCCTGTGACCCACAGTGCAGCACTGACTGTCCAACTAAAAACTGCCTGAAAGCATGAAGAAGAAGGAAGAAGAAGAAGACAGAAACACCCAAAATCCTCCATCTTGTTATATACTTATTACTATATTATAGAAACCTTCTAATTCCACCCCTTTACCACGTGAAATCACACACTTCTATTCCAGCTACACACCAGTGATTTTAACTCCATCACTCAAATCTGGAAGCCTTCTCCAAGGCCTCAGGTCCAAAGCAGTGTTCTCCTGGGGGTCAGTGTCAGAAAGCACAGAAAGTTCAAAAACCCTGTGGTTTCTGGGATCCAACACCAGTCCCACAGCAGAGGCACCAGGACAGGCTGGAGCTGGAGCTGTGACGTGGAGCTGGGGCTGTGCTGAGTGAGTGGATCTCCAGCAGCAATACATACGTGCACGAGGATCCCTTCTCCTCTCATCCTTTTATCTCCATCCTTTTTTGAAGAAGCAGCAGATGAAAGAGCCCACCACTCACATCAAACCCCCATCAAGTGCATTAAAGGAAATGTTTTTTGCTTTATGGTTTGCTTTGAAGGAACCGGTGGCAAAATGAGATGGGAAGGCATGAAAGGCAGCCCAGCTGGGTTAGCTGTATTTCCAGCATCTGAAGTTTGTCCTCTGAAGTAATTAAGATGCAGGTATTTGAGAGGATGCACAAGGGCACATCATTAAGGTGCATCTTAGCTCTGCTTCTCAGCTTCTGCTGTGCCCCAGGGATAGCTGCAAACTGTCTCAAATTGCCTCTTCCACTCAAAACAAGTTCCAGTCTTTTGGGAACAAAGGTAGAGATGCAGAAAGGTTCCAAAACTTGCCTCTGGATAAACCTGTTTTAATTCCTTCTCCTTATTGGATGTAATAAATCAGATGTGATGGCTTCCTGTATCAGGAATGAGACCTTGTCCCAGACAGGTGAGAGAGAAGCAGGTGAGCTCTGGAGGGGTGGGAGCAGGAGTGGTGTGGTGTAGGCAGGAGTGGAGGGTTAGCTGGGCTTTCCCACCTGCTAGGAAATTGCTTCCCCTGTATCAGTGGATTTGGGATCATTATTTAATAACGGGGCAGATGGCACATTGTGATTGCCAATATCTTAAACAGGGAGATGTGGCAATTTCATATTTTCCTCTGTGTGAGCTGCAAAGCACAGGCTTCGGGTTTAGATGTGTGAAGGTTAATAAAACCAAATAAAAAATTAATTCCCTTCAGCAGAGATGGCAGCTGATGTGCCAATGATGCCCTCAGAGCAGAGCTGTGCTGCTCAGGCTCCATGGAGTCCCTGATCTCGTGGCCATGATGTGCATTTGCAGGTGCAGCAAATACCAGCATCTGTCCACCTGCCAGGAAGGAACCAGTGCTTTTTGGAGCTCCCCAGCTGCTCCTGTTGGTCCCTTCCAGTGGGCACATGTGCAATTCCTCAGCAGAGAGAATAAGTTGGCAGGTTTAGGATGGAGCAGTGGAAGGATCTTTTGCTGCAGGATGTCATTTTGCCAGCTTTCCCATCCTGCTGAGGGAAATTAGAGGTATGTGTGCATTCTTTGTATAAGTTGTGGAGTAATTTTACGTCCAATGAACAGCCTTTCTAGATGTTATGTGCTCAACTCTCTAAGTTGAAAACTTGTCCATGGAAGAGAGACTGGGTGGTCATGCACAGTCTCCAGAGTGCTTTGAAGCACCTATTGCTGGTTATTTCTGATCTTTCAAACTGCTTTTCCCTACTACTCAATCTCAAATCCTGTACGTCTCTTTGGGAGCTCCTGACTCTGATGGAGGGATAGGCAGTGGAAGGGACACTGTAGGGATATCCTGTGGGACATGGAAGACAGGGACATGGGACCTGGGACAGGAGCAGGACAGAGGCACTCAGTACTTTGTTCTTATAGCATCTCTTTGCTGTAAAAGCAGAGAGTAGCAAGTGTAAGGCTGAAATGTGTTGGTGTGTCTGAGGAGATTTTGTTTACTGCTGTGGCTCCCTGTAGGGTGGAAGAAAATACTCCCCATGGGCAGAGGAATGCTGGTGTGGCACCCACAGCTGTGTGGATTAGCTCACAGTGATGCATTTCATAGTTTCTGAAATACAGGGGAATATAAGAATCCAAGGGATAGCTGAGCCTGATTTTTCCAGGTGGAAAGGGAGCATTGTTTTTTTGACCACTAGCCACAGAGGGGCTGTAAATTGAACACAGAAGCTTAATCTGGTTTTAACAAGCTGGAAGAAATGACAAGGAGAGTGGTTGGTGGCATGGCATGGCATGGCATGGCATGGCATGGCATGGCATGGCATGGCATGGCATGGCATGGCATGGCATGGAGGTTGCCCCAGGAATTGAGAAGCAGTCTCTGGAAGCAGGGACTGACCCCAGCTCACCTTGCCATGCACACAGGGAGTTTGTGTGGCAGTCCCAGAGCTAATCCACCTCCCTGGGGTGCTTGACCTCTCAGTAGGCTTTCACCCAGCTCCAAACTGAGTTGGGGGCTGCGTGCTGGGCAGCACCCAGGTCTGGGATAACACAGCCTGGTGAGCCACAGCTTGACTGACACACCCAGCTAGCAAAACTGCTAATTCCTCTATGGATACTCTATTTTTCCTTCTCTAGAGCTGATACAGGTGGTCTCTAGATGTCCCAGTGTGATGTGGGAGAAGGGAGGGCCAAGCACTGAAACACAGATGGGCAGGAACATCAGGGTTGTCTCCAGCTCTGTATCAGATATTTTTGGGGACCCTGACACTCCATCTCTGTGGCTGCAGCTGTTATTTCTCGCTCAGCCCAGGCAGGCAGAGGCCATTCAGAGCAGGTCTGTGCCTGAGGAGTGATGGTTTGCTGAGCTGATGTGAAATCTGTTGAACTGGAGGTGTTTGTAAGTGTGGCTGCCTGGATTTGTAGGGAAAGGCTGTTGAGCTGCTGTGCTATTGATTTACACATTACCTGGGATTTGCAGGCTTGCTCCTCTTCCTTCCCATTTGCTTCAGGGCTCTGCTGGCACACGCTGGCAGTGCTGATCCCTCCTTGCCTGGAATGGGGAGTTGGGCTGTGGCTGCAGATGATCCCCCAGGTGAAGCTCAGACCTTCAGGACAAAGCACAGCACTGTCCCAGCAAGGACATTTATTTTCTTCCTTTCAGGCTCAATTTTCCTCTGTGCTGGCCCATGGGAGAGAGGGTACAGCCTCTGAAACCTCTCTGAAGTATCACCTCAGAGCTGAACACAGGCACAGCATCTTTAAAAGAAACTTCCAAGCTTCACCTTTTTGCTGGGTGGTGGCATGTCTCAGGACATCACTAAGAGGAGGTGTCATGAATGCTGATGACACAAAAGAGACTACCAAGAAGAAATTCCTTCCTCCAGATGCTGTTTCAGCATCTCTTTGCAGGCAGCATTCCCTCCAGTCCTCACCCCTTGCCCGGCAGGAGGAGCTAGCAAAGCTGCTGAGCAGCTCAGGGCACTAAGCCGAATGGATAGACTTAATTCTGCTGTCTGGAAACCTCCCAGCAGCTGGGACTGAGTGTGATTACTGCCTGCAGCAAGTCCCCAGTGCTGTCACTGCCCTGTCCCTGAGCCCTGGGGTTGGGTGTTTCCCCTAGTGCCACAGCTCCTGGGGTGACCCAGCCTCACAGACCCCTCCAGATGTGCCCTGTGCCTCCATCAACAAGGTCAGACTCTGCTGGGCAGCAGTTGGACACGTGGATGGTGGCTACAAAATCCCCTCCTATTTTTCTGACTGTGTTTCCCATCCATGGGGTTGGCTGTGATGCCACAGTTCTCTTCCCACTCAGCTTTGGGGTTCCTGTGGCTGTCTCAGAGGACCCACCTGGGGCTTGTTCAGGTAGAAAAGGAACATTTGGAGCACATGGTGGAGAAACTGATTTTTCACTTTTGTGAGGAAAAAAGTAAATCCTCACTGCTAGTGTGAAATGGCATAGAAAAAGAGTTGCCTGGATTACAGGGAGAGAAATACCAATTATATTAAAATGGGAGGAAAATCAAGAAGGCCTTATCAGGACTATTCACTGACAGAACTTGCAGCTACAGGCTATGTGTGGAAAGCCTCAGATCTGAATCCACAGAAATATTCTGGTTATAACAATCCTGTGGTATTCAGGCAAAACTCCTGTGGGGTCCAGTGGGAGCCTTGCTTGGGGCCTGGAGGATCTACCTTATCAGTCTTTTTTGAAAATGTCAAAGAATTTAAAACCCCTGGCTGCCTTACCCAGAGGAAAATGCTGTGCATGGCAATGTTGCTGCTGGGTGCCACAGCAGAGCCAGTGCTGTGTTCCTGCAGAGGTGCTGGGCTTTTCCCTTTGTCCTCCCCCACTCGCTGTGCACAGGGATAAAAGCCAGAGCTGTAAAGTTTCTCACACTGCTGTCTGTCAGCTCTTTTTTCCTCCTTTATGTCCTTTGTGCCTGGCTGGGCTGTTCTCTGTTCCTGGCTGCCCCAGGGTGACAAGTGACCAGTGCAGGGTGACAGGAGGAGCATTCCCAGGACATGCTGTGCTTTGTTAGCAGTGGCCCTGCCACGTGTCCCTCCCCACGGGCTGTGGTGCTCACTGTGAGCTCCACAGGCTCTGTGTGATGTGGAGGTGAAGCTTTTTGGACAGCACTAGGGACCAAAGTGTCCCCTGGGACCGTGCCATACCTACACCATGAGCACCTGCTCTTTGCTGGAGACTTTAAATACATTAGTGCTGCAAAATGTGGTCCCTAGTGACAACACCCAGTGTCACTCTCCGTGTCCCAGGCCAGTGGGAGGCAGTTTTCTTTGTGCTGCTCCATGCCAGGGCTGTTTGTGTCTCACAGGGCTGCCCCATGCCCACAGCTGTAGTGTGGGAGGTACTCCAGGCACCAAAAAGGAGAGAGACTTAAAAAAAATTATTAATAACCTCTATCTGTTTTCTGGCTGCTGCAGTTATTTTTGGGCCTCATCTCTTTGCTACATGACATGAGTTCTACCACTGAGGCAACTGGATTGATAAAAACCCTTCTGCAAGGCTGCTTAAAACCAAAATTAAGAGGAATGAGAAGTGTTGGGAAGCAGCAGTCATTGATTTCAGCATCTCCACTTTCCAATCCATGCTGGGGAGAGGAGCTGGCCTTGGTGTGCTGTGACCCTGCAGTGCATGGACTTGTGTGGGTGCAGCTCCTCACCAAAGCACGTTCCTGCCTGGAAAACAGCACCTTCTGGGAATCTGGAGACCAAAGGGCATCCTGATGCACAAGGAGGCCAGGCAAGGAGCTTCTGGGGACTTGCTGGAAAATCAGAGATGAGAAGTACATGCCAGGCTGCTCAAAGCACTGGGGCAGGACCAGCTGCTGCAGAGGATGCTCCTGCTGCTTCAAGAAAAGGATGGGAAAAAATAGTGATGAGAAAAGGGAAATTCTTTGTGTGCTCAGACAACCCTCAGATTATGTCTTGAAGGATAAAACCCCTGTAACCCGCACAGCATTTTTTCTCTTGTTCTTCAGGTGGCCATGGCTCCCCTCACCATCAATCTGAGCCTCTGATCAGCCTGAGCCCTGCACCACTGAGACCTTGGAGATAATTTGAGGCAGATTCTTCTGGAGTTTAATGACACATTGTGGGAAGTGGTCAGTTTTAAATTCACTGCTGTCTGATTTCACTTCATATCCTCTTGGCTTTGTGCTGCTGCAAAATCCAGCCGCCATTTGCTCACTACAACAGTATCTGGCTTTCCCCTCATTATTAACTTCGTTGGTTTTTTTTTTCCTATTTTTGGGTTATTTTCCCTTCCTAGTAATTGGTGCTGGGTTGCTGGGGGGGAACCATCTGCGTGACTGGGGAGATTTAGAGTCAGTAACAGAAGGGATGTTATCAGAGTCTGGTACTTTAGGAGACTATGGTAATCCAAAGCTGATTACAGCCGGGCTGGTGCAGCAGGAAATTCAGGACATATTGGACACTGTCACTTCCCAGGAGTATCACGGAGTGCAGGGCTGCCTGTGTGTGCTGGGGAGGGATGGCTCTACTCCCTGTTTGCATGGAGGGGGACAAATAGTGACCCTTTCCCCCGAGATTGTGGCTGGGGAGAAAGGAGATAAGAATGAACAAAGGGAGGGGGGAAGCACTGCTCTCTTTGGGCACATGGCTGTGAGGGTGGACACATCCACAGCCAGCTCACGTTCCCCTGCTGTGACAAAATCCCCATCCAGGGCTGCTTCCTGGGGGCATGGGTCAGTCACAAACATCACTCCCAAGTCAGTAAATCGATGTCCTCAGTGCTGGCCATGCTGCTGTGCTGGCCCTGGTGAGTGATGCAGCCTGAGCACAGCCAGCACATGCATCACTGCTCCCTCTGGGGCTGGGATTTATCCCTGCCAGGGCACCCGGACATCTCTCACTTCTGTTGTGCTCTATGAACAAATATCCAGGGTTTGGTCACCTCCAGCCCCACAAACACACACCGAGGGGAGCTGCACTGGTGCTGTGCACAGCAGAGGGGTTTGGGTGAGCCCTGAGCTCAGTGGGGTTGGGCTGGGACTGTGGGATGCTCTGTGCTGGTGGGGCAGGGAGGGAGAGGAGCAAACCACTGTGCCCAACCCCAGCCCACAGCCTGGCCACAGAGGATGCTGCACTCCAGTTTGGCATGGCAAACAGGGCAGGCTCGGTGTGGGGATGCACAGCTTTGCCTTGGGTACTTGGGAGGCTTCCCAAGTCCTTCATGCTGGCTCCTGCACCTGCAGAGGGGAAAGTGCAACATGGGAGCTTTCACGGGAGATTAGGGACTCCCAGTGAGGCTCTTTCCCTCTCTGCTGGGAGGGGACAGCCCTGTGCTGAAGGGGGCTGCAACAGATCACAGCTCATGGGGGTTGCTGGTGCTTTTGGGAGCAGAAAAAGGGCAATAAAGGGGGCACGTGCTGCCCTGTGCTGCTGCTTCCCATGGGGGATATCTCATGGGAAAGGCTGCAGTGGGGCCACGTGCAAATGGGATGTGAAAGGCTGTGGAGACCCTTGAGACACTCCTATCCCAGCCTGTACCTAGCTCTTTTTTTGGGGTTTATTTTATTAATTCCCACTTGGCTCCTCCTCAAGCACTGTGCACTGGGGTGTCTCCCCTTGGTGCTGACTGTGGCATTGGCTTTGGCAGCTCTGTGGGGTCTGCATGAGGCCATGCTCAGGCTGCCCTGGATCAAACCATCCTATTGATTACCATGTTGATTCCTGCTGCTTTATTTACTTGCTCAGTAATAATTTGCTTAATAAAACCCTGCTATAGCGATTAGAGAGTGTCCAACCCTTTTGATTTCCAATTGCTTCCCCAGCCCCAAAAACACTGGTGTTCCTACACTTCCCCTGAGAGCTTGGGGTACATAATGCATAATTTGGGGTTGCATGGGCTGACCCATTGCTTTTCATCAATAGGTACCAATGGGGTGTTTAGGTGATTTGAGGAGATTCTGCCCTGGGAAACCTCCACTGCAAAGCTCAGGGGAGAAAAGGAACAGCAACTCCTGATACCCCAACAGGGAGCATGGGAATGAAAACACAGCAAAACCCATGATGCCCTCATGATGGCTCTTAATAGACCATTTCTCATGTGAGCACCACTTGATTTATGCAGCAATGTTCCATGGTGAGGAAAGCATCATCTTTCTCATTAGTGCAGCACCCAGCATGGCAGGGCCCTGGCTGTGGGCAAGCCAGCAGCGGAAATATGAAATAATATCAGTAAAAGGGAGCAAAAGTGGAGTTTGCCAGATGCAGCCACGCTGGGGGTTGTCAGGAAATGACAACACTGCGTGCAGGCTCCGTGTGAGATTAGAAAGTGTTTGGAAACTCTCCCCCTGAGTCTTTAGCCAGGAATGGGCAGTATGCAAATACATCAAGTCAATCATTGCAAAATAGGACAGCGTTTCCAGGGACAGGAGACAATTTTATTCTTTCATTATGCAGGCTCCTTGCTCTTAAATATGTTGAGGAGAATTTTTTTTTTTTTTTTGGGGGGGAAAAAAGAGAAGTGAACAGAAGTGGATGGAAACGTTTGTACATTTAGGGGAGATGCTTTTGGAGACCTTTGCTGCTCCTGGGGGGATGGGAGCAGGGACCACTGGGGTTGTGCCAAAGGCATCTTTGGGCTGGGTGATGGCAAGGATTTAGCCCCACTTAGGGAGCTGGTACAAGTTTTATCCTGGCCTTATCTGCAGACCAGCTAAAGTCTGGGGGTGTCTGCAGCCATTTTTGGGATGCCAGGCTGGGCAAGCCAGCTGGGCAGGTTTGTCACACTGAAATAAGGTGTGTGAGCACGAGGCAGGGCAGCAGAGGCAGATACACCCCCAGCCTGGATCCCACCGACACCACTGATGTGGCGCTTGCTCATCCCTCATTTTCTCATTTGGTATTTTTTTCCTGAACTTTTCATCAGTGAAAAAAAAAAAAAAAAGTTCCTGTTTGGCTGTTCCAGTCTAATTTGGGATGAAAACGAAGCGCTGAACTGTTCCTGTGGCCCGCGGCGGTGTTTAGCAGCTCTATTAATACAGCTCCGTGCATATTAATAGCGGCTGCCTGCGAGCGGCGAGCACGTTCGGCACTGCTTCCATGCCGGGGGGTGTGGCTGCCCCCGGTGACATTCCGGGATGTGGGATGCAGAGCTGGGATGTGGGATATCGTGCTGGGATGTGGGATATTCTTCTGGGATGTGGGATGTAGGATATCATGCTGGGATGTGTGATGCAGTGCTGGGATGTGGGATGCAGTGCTGGAACGTGGGATATTGTTCTGGGATGTGGGATGCCGTGCTGGGATGTGGGATGTGAGATGTAGGATATCATGCTGGGATGTGGGATGCAGTGCTGGGATGTGGGATGCAGCACTGAGATGTGGGTTGCCGTGCTGGGATGTGGGATGTAGTGCTGGGATGTGGGATATTGTTCTAGGATGTGGGATATCGTTCTGGGATGTGGGATGCAGCTCTGCTCGTTCCGCAGGGCTGCCCGGCTGCGGTGTGGCTCCCAGCTCGGTGCCCAGGGGACAGCAGCCGGGACCTGTGGCTCTGTATCACTGGGACGGGACAGAGCATCCCCTCCGAGCTCCCTTCCCAACATTCCAGGGCCACAAGGCCGCCAAACACCGGCAGAACCCTGGGATGTGGCTGTTTCGGGGCATTTTGGACTGGTTTGCTGCCTCTAGATGGCACTGACCCATCGCGCACGGATCAGGAGCAGCATCTGAATTACATCTTTTTCCCTCCCTTGGGATATTTTTGTTTTAGAATCCCGTAATAATGGATGTTCAGCTTCGGCAGCGAGGTGCTGATTACAGAAATAATCGATGCCATTGAGAGAAAAGAGCCTGTCCGTGCCAGGTCCTTCTTGCTCTCCCCCGGCAGGAGCCGGGCTCAGGTTCCTGTCGCCCCGGGCAGAGGTGAGCAGGGACACCGGGCAGAAGGGACGCTCAGCCCCCTGGGCAAGGAGAATTTCCTTCCTGGATGCCTCTTCCTTCCCTGAATGCTCGTCCCACGGGTGTGGGAAGGAGCAGCACAGCGTGCAGCCAGGCAGGTCCTCGGCTCCAGCACACATCCCTGTTCTGCTCACATTTATCCCTAGTAACAGCTTTGCTCTCTAAATCCCATTTTATGCTGATTTCCACATCCCTTGAGCCAGGCAGTGAGAATCTGCCTTAAACCCTGGAGCAACAAGAGATCTGTGGAGCTCTAGGATGCTCCGTGGACCAAAGGCATGACAAGAGGAGAGGGCAAATTCCCAGCCCTGTTTGGCTTGCTGTGGAGGATAAAAAGCTCTAGCTTGGGTGGGAATAGGGTGCAAACAGTGTTTGGTCCCTGAGCAGCCCCATCCTGTCTCCTTCTGGGACATCTGTGTCCCCAACACGCTGCTCCTTCCCTGCAGGGATGGAAATGTGTATTACCCACCACGGGGTTAAACACTGGATTTTAAAAAGAGACCCAAATTATGGGATGCTCCGGGGACCTTGAGCAGCTGGTGGCTGCCAGAAAGGAGGGTCATGGCTGCAATGACCAGAGCCTAGTGGCATCGGTCGGGTCTGTCCATGGAGCAGGAGGATCTCAGCCCCCTCTGCCCCACTTCCCTGTGGGACTGACCATGGCTCCAGCCAGGATTGATTCCTTATCTGATGGAAGATAAAGCTCCCAGCATCACCCGGGCTGAAAGGCTCCTCTTTCCTCCCAAGAAATAATCACAATATTTTCCATGTGCTTTGCCTGATCCCTTGGGTAATAATGAGAGAGGGAGAGCAGGGATGAGGCTGCTCAGGGCCAGTGCCTTGCAATGGAGCAGCTCTCCAAAGTGTCTGCCAGGGGATAAGGAAGGGTTAATGGCCTGACCCACAACATTCATCTGTAGATATTTGAAAATTGGTGTGTTTTCCTGCTGTACTTGCTGGGCAGCTTGAAAGAGGGTATTGTGTATTTATTCCTCTGTATACTAATATGTATTTTTATTTCTTAATATAGCTGACATAAGCTGCCTAAAGGACAGTATGGCATTATTTAAGCTTTATTTAAAGGACAAGTCAGAGGAGATTTCTGGAAAATTTGGGCTATTCCCCACGCAGCGAGGGAGGGGAATACTGAATTCTCTCCTTTCCAGCACAAATTAGCAAATGCATATTGCCTGAGCAGGAGGGAATACAATGTGATCAGGAAATTTGTCTAAGGCAGGAGGCAGAGCTTCACCCAGGGAGTGCAGCACTCGCTGCCCTGATTTCTCAGAGATGTCTGTGTCACTATGCCTGGTCCCTGGCTGGGATGTGTCCTTGCAGCAGCTTTCCCAACACACCTGGCAAAAAGCAAATTCAAACCTTTTGCCATGCTCACGGTTGGTGTTGTGTGGGGAGGACTTCCCAGTGAGAAGCAGTGGTGGGTGCTTGAATGTCAGTAGAGGAGGGTTAAAAACTACTCATGTCTTGTGAGATGTCTTTGCCCTTTCCTGTAGGAGGGAATGATGGGGACCAGCACATTCCCATCTCTCTGGTGGGTATCTGCAGCCAGAATTGCCCTGGGAAGTAAATCCTCCCTTGAGAATGGATTGCTGCCAATCCTATAGTGTCCTGAAGTGAACAACCTATGCAAGTTACATGAATGCCTCCCGATTTTTAGCCTCATCTCATGCACTTTGAGAAGGTCTGGTTTGTTTTTTTTTAACTCTTGGAACTGGAATTATTGCTTCCAGCAAGAAAGAATCACTGAAATGGACATTTTCAAGGAGATTTTGGAAAGGGTCATAATGCTTTTGAAAGAAAGATGGATGTTTGGTTTGGATGAAGGCTCATAAATTGTCTGAGGGAAGGATGCATCTATTGGGAAATATGAATGTAGGTAAAACATTTGCACAATCTTCTGTGTGCAGAGTTATCAAAGCTTCTAGAAATGTTGCATTTAGGACTTGCAGTGTGTATTTAACTCTTCCTTCAGCAAATCTTTTTGGCTTTTATTCTTATTTGCTAAGTTGTTTGCTTTGGGAAGCTCAGAGGGAAGGGGTGGGCTTGATGCATCTCCTGTTGCAGGGAACATGGAACTCAAATCACTGTTCTGGTCCTGGTAAGATCCTGTTTGCTCTCCTGACTTCCAGTTCTGATTTTTCTCCTCCCTGAAGAAAAACGCATGGGCATGATGGGAAAAACCCTCATATTTTCTTTTTTTCTTCCCCTCAGATTGTGCAGGTTTTGGGACAGGATGGCAATGAGGATTATTACACATCTCTGGGAAGGAGGGAGTGAGGTCCGGTGCCCTGAACTCACACAGAGAAAACAAATCCTTGAGCCACAGAGAGATTAGGATGAGATAAATCAATATGGAGCATTCATAATGAGTAGTAAATAAACTAATGGGGGCTGGCTGTCTGCACAGGTGTAGAGCTTCCTCAGGAGGCAACAGCGACATCCCAATAATGGCCTGCATTTAATAACAGGATTTAACATCCCTGTAAAGGGAGCAGGCAGGCAGCTCCTGTCAGGACCACGAGACTCAGTTCCCTTGTATTACACTTTCACAAATCACTTGTGAAATTGGGGCAGGCAGTGGCAGAAGGAGGTGTTATCTCTTCCCTCTTCCTGGCCAGAGCAGGAACCACTGCCGTGGGTGGGTGGGTGGCAAGAGGTGACTGTGGAGGGCTTTGGGGGTCCCAGTCCCTGTGGGGGATTGCCCTGCCCCACAAACAGATGTTGGCCTGTGGGACTGGGGCTCTGTAAGAGTCAGTCCAAAATTTCCCTCATTTTTGCCTCATGACCATTGCAAGAAGACCCCGAGGACCCCCACCTGGGCTGACTGTGGACAATGATTTTCTGGCCTGGCCGAGGTGGATGCTTGCCAAGTGACTGTGTGCAGGTGTGTTGTGATCACTGGACCGTTCTGTTATGGCATCAACCAGAGATTGTGCTGTCATGGTACCAGCTGAAGACTGCTTGTACTGCACATCTGCACCTGCCTCTCGGAGCACCTCACAATGGTCCATAAATCTTCCCACTTCTTGGCCAGAAGCCACTCGCCTTGGAAAAGGACTCTAAAAGAGTGACCCTCTGGAGAAGACCCTTGAGTACTCCCCACAGATGAAGACCTGTCCATTGGCTGGCCCACAAGGACATCTGTCTCATCTGTTGGTAGCCATTTCCCCACTCTCCTCTTTTTCTCTCTCTATACTGTTTCCTATATCTCTCCCCACTATCACAACTGAGTTGATGGCATTCAATAGAAATACACTGCTGTGAATAAACTGATTTGTCCCCTCCTGTTGGCCTGTTTGCACCTCTGAGCTCAAATGAACCATCACCACCCCCGGCCTGTGCTGGCGGATCGTGACAGGCTCCCTGGAAGGGTCTGCCCAAGAGGTAGAACCTCGCTGGGTCTGGGTTGTGCATCCTTGCATGGGGATGCTCTCCTGGGGATTCTCTTGGAGCCATTCCCAGGCTGTACAACTGAAAAGCCCCCGTGTAGCCAAAGCCAGAGCTCCGTGCTTTGTTCTGCCGTAATTCCAGACGGTGCCACCCCATTCCAGCCCACCCGTGCCCCAGGATGCCATCACAGCCCTGCTTCCCTGGAAACCTGGCACGCTCTGGATGTGCAGACATCCTCAGGGAGCCTGGAGGCAGGCAGGCTGTGTGTGTGGAGGTGTCATCTTCCCAAATCCCCACTCAGCACCCGCCAGGCTCCCAGGGAGCCGCGCGCCGGGAGGGCACACACAGCAAGGCCCTTCATGGGCTCTATCAAAGAGGGCTTTGAGAGCGTGGTAACCACAGGATGAAACTTGATTAGCTGGGTTGTGATCAATAATTAATGCTGGTTATTTATTATTTGTTAAGTGCCGACACTGTGCTCGCTTCTGAGTCCCCCCAGTGGATCTCCAGCCTTGCACGGCATCCCCGGGTTGCATTTTTATTCTGCTCAAGGGTCACAAAAGATTTCAAAGACAGAATATTTTAAAAAATGTAATCCTTTGTGCGCAGAGAACAGAAGCATCCAGCCATCGTAGAATTTGCTGTAACTGGGGAGAGAAATTTATCTTTTTTTTTCCTCATGGTTTGATTTCAGGGCAGTTCTCAGGCAGCTCAGGATGGAATAATCTGCAGGTTAGAAGTCAGTGTGGGGGTAGTGCAGGTTCATCGCTGCAGCTCCTGTGCTTCACGTGAACCTGGAGCTGTGCCAAGAGCACCAGAGCAAAGAGAAATGAGAGGCAACGCAGCCAGATTTGAAAAGATTTGAATTATTCAGTCGGCTGGGTCACGGGCAGAACATGCCACTCGTGGCATCTCTGGAGCCTGAGAGCTGCCATTCATCCCAGGGCAGAGGGTGGGGAGGCTCCTTGGCTTTCCTGGAGCTGCGTGGCGCTCCCTGCCAGCCTGCAGGGGGTGTGGGCAGGGCGGTGTCACTGCTGGGGACAGGACTGTGACCCCGAGCTGGGCTGAGCTCATCCCTGCGCTCTCTCACACAGGGTTTGAATTTCCCGCTCTCGCACGCCATTGGTCACAGCCTTAGCCCCGCCCAGCTCCCTGGCCAATGGGGGCATTGCTGGCGCACAGCGATTGGCTGGGGTGTGTTGGATCTCAGGAATCTGGAGTTCTGGAGCTTTCTGTGCTTCCAGGCACAGACCCCCTGGAAAACACTGCTCTGGAGCTGGAACCTTGGAGAAGGCTTGGAAATAGGAATAATGAGTTAGAAATCACAAATGTGTAGTGGGTTAGATGTGTGTATTTTCACTGGGTGATGGGTTTTAACTTTGAGGTTTTTACAGTATAGTGGTGGTTAGGGGACAAGATGGAGAATTTGGGGTGGTGTCTTTTCTTCTTCACGGAACTCAGGCAGTAACCTTTGGTTGGTCAGTCAAATGTCACTCTAAGGGTCATGGGAATCTGTTATTGGGTCAAAAGGATAAATAATGTAGGTGTTAAACTTTTATTGGTGTGTTTAGCTTTAAAAGGCCTTGAAGCAGGCTCAGCTGGGGCCATTTTTCTTACTTCTAGCAAGGAGCTAGAGTTACTGTTGTACTTTCTGTAATTTCTAATAAGATACAATAAACATCCAAGTCTGAACATGAGAATCCATCTCAATCACCTTTCTGATAATCCTGGCTCCGAACAGAAACAGACGAGACTGATGACAAATCACTAATTAGTGGTGCAAAGCCCAGCACACTCCTGCAGGGTGCCCTGTTTGGGTTTGAATCTGACCAATCACGTTCAGCCCTGGGGATTGGTCACTCCTGGTTCCCTAAGGAGCCCGTGCTGGTCCCTTGGCTCTGTCACGGACAGTGTTTGTGCAGCTACAGAGAGGTGGTTTCATCTCTCAGCAGAGAGGGGGCTGTGCCTTGACCTTGTACAACAGCAAGGAGTTAACCAAGGAAACAGGATGGGATGGAGAGAGGTGTGGGGCAGCAGGACAAAACACAGGTGCAGGAGTTGCAGGGTATGCAATAATTGGGACCCTCTGAAAAGCAGCGGTGGGTGGGCAGGGAGGGGCTGCACTCCCGTGCCCACTGTGCCCTCCCCAGGCAAGGTGCTGCTCCCTGCACCCCTCACAGCTCACAGGGCCACCTCACTCCGCTGGGCACCTTCACCTTCCTCCTCTGCCATCGGGGGAAACAGCACTGTGCTTTTCAAGGGTGAAAGGAAGAAACAGCTGTGATTTGAGAAAAACACCACAAGTGGTTTTTTTAGGAGTTCACTGACCACTTCCTAGCGATTCCTTTAGGGATCTAGGGGGCTTAGGACTGTAGATCACGTTTATAGACCCCTGCCACAGATCTTTCAGTGCCCTGGGGGTGACATTTTGTTGTGGGTGAGAGAGACAGGGAAATGCCTGTGGGGAGTGTGGATCCTGTCTGTCCTACTTGAAGGTAGTGACTCGTGCTGTATTTTAATGAACTTACCAGCCTTTTAAAGCTAATTATATTTCTTGCTCTACTGCTCCAAGACACTAGAGGATCTCTTCTAATTTCTGACCTAGGTGTAACTCCAGGTGAATCCCCCAGGCAATGCAAGGCTGGCGCCCCACAGAACCCACGGGAGCACTGCAGGGCAGGGTCACCCCACAGAGCCCCCCAGCTCTCACTGCCGGGGTCTGTAGGGGTTATGTGGGTCAAGGCTGTGCTCCCTGGAGCCTCCATCCCTGTGCTGTGGCCTGGCTGCTCCATACCTGCCTCAAGAATCCCTCCCTGTCCCAATGTCCCACAGATTCAGCCATGAATTCACCCTGGCTTCTCTG
This sequence comes from Toxostoma redivivum, assembly GCA_013397375.1. Lineage (NCBI taxonomy): Eukaryota > Metazoa > Chordata > Aves > Passeriformes > Mimidae > Toxostoma > Toxostoma redivivum. Next base: position 1,831,651 of record VXBI01014838.1, read on the forward strand.
TGCTGACTTAAACTGGTGAGTGGATGAACATGGAGCGGGTGTGATGGATGTGACCACATGGATCAGAACAAATGCTCATCAGTTCCCACTGTTATTTGTTGCTGTCTGATGGCAACAAAGCAAAATTTTAAGCAAACTCCAAATACTCAATGGCCCTGTTGTTATCTTGCTGGTCCCAGTGACTTGGACAAATCACTTAAGCTTTGTGGTTTGGTTTATTACGATATTTTTTCCAGAAACCTTTGTTAGCATCGTGTCCCAGCCTTGTGTCACATGAAGCACAGTGTGATTGTTGTTCTCCTCTTGCTATAGACAGAGAATTTGGGATGTACAGAGCTTTATGGAAACACTCTCTACTTAATCCCTGTTTTGATGCAACAAGGAAGGGAATGAAGGGTTAATGAACTCTCACAAGAGAGATTAGTCTGGAATATTTAAGGCTTCTTTAGTCCCAACATTTATTAAAGGTTCTTTTTTTTTATTGTTTTATTGTTGTAATGCTCCATTCAAAGGAATCCCTCCTGGAGAATTCTTTCAATTTGGTCTCCAGCCCAGAAATAAACTGGTTTATCTTAGATCTTTTAATATCATACTCAGGGCTCTTAATAAATGTGAGTTTCATCAGTGCCTTTTTTTTTTTTTTAATTTTTTTTAAACTGGTGAGATAATTTAATATTAACACATCACACCTTATCACCAATAACACTTAGTCCCTGTAATCTTATGACAGGCTAATTTCTGTAGTAACATCCCCTGTGTCAAATCTGCTCCATTCCATTACTACCCCAGCTGCTTGTGGGGCCTGGGTTGGTAATGAATATTCTGGCTTCTAAGCTTTTATCTAAGGATTATGATATGAATTTGGAGTTTAGCTTGAGGGAGTTACAGCTTCATTTTGCCTAGTGGAAGCTCCTTCATATCGTTGGAATAAATCATAGAGGTTTCCACGCTAAAAATGTAAGACGGAGGATCAAAAAAATACATATGCTCAAAATCCCCTGGATGGGCTGGGGTGTTTTTTGTGGGATTTGAGAAAAAGGGTTAATTGAAAAGAGAGTTGGGGAGACAGGAGAAGCAATTCCTGGCTCTGGGGAAGGGGAGAGAGGTGTTGTGTGTCTGTGCCAGGGCAGTGCTGGGAGCTGGGAGGAGGCACAGGGCTGACCCTGGCTCTTCCAGGTGGATCCTCTGCTCACCCTGAGCCCCATCCCACTGCACAGCAGGGCTTTGGGGCCTCTCCCCTCCTGCCTTCCTCATCTGTGACACTAACAGCTTTCACTTAATTTAATCTGTGCAGCTCACAAGGCTGAAGATGAGGTGAGCTCATTTGGCATAATTATCGGATGTGTCAGGAATGTGAAATCCCAGGCAGTGCAACTGTCCTGGAGCCATCACACCTCTGACAGCCTGTCGGCTGCTGATGCTGGGAGGATGGCAAATGCACCTGCTTCCTCAAGCAGAAAATAGACTGTTAAAAAAAAAAAAATTGTGAAGGCTAAACTGCTATGGTGTTTTTTTTTATGTTTAGCATATGCTCTCTATCCCTGCTCTGTGCCCCCTCTGTGTGATTTTCTGCTTGTCTCTGGTGTGCTGGATGATCAGTTCCACCCATGCAGGCCATGGTGGTGGCAGGCTGGGGAATGGGGACCTGGGGCCAAGGGACTGCTCTGAGCTCCTGTGTGTCCCACTGATGGCAGCTCTGATCACACGCTCGTGGCAGATGTCTGGGTGCTCCTCCTGATGTGCAAAACTCTTCCTGGGATGGAGGGAGGGTGGAACAATGTGCTGCATGTGGGCTGTACACTCAGGCTGGGGACTGGGGCACACCTGACTGTCCCCATCCCCTCCTGCCTGTCCTGAGCAGCCCAGAGCCTGTCTGTGGGGAACTGCATCCACTTCTCCACATTCATTGTACAGAGCAGGACAGGGCAAAACCCATGGAATGGGATGATAGAATGCAGCTGCTGTGAGAGGAGCTTGGTGCCTGTTCCATTTTTCTCTGATTTCTGCCTGGATCATTCAATTTGAAAATTCCCTTTTTTTTTTTTTTCTTTCTATCCCTGCTTTTCTGGCACATCTCTGGAGCAGTGGAACAAGCCCAGTGGAGCAGCTCTGGCCATTGGAGAGGTGCTGCTTCACAGCTTTGAGGTGGACCAGACTTTCCCAGCCTCTCTGGCAGAGATGCCACCAGCAGGGAAGTGACTGGGATGGTTGGTCCAGCCCAGAGAAGGTGTCAGGGATGTGCCCTATGGATCACAGCCAGGAGGTGGAACAGACCCGGCTCAGCCCTGCCCACCCGCACAGCCAGGTGCCAAAACCCACCCGCTGCCACCTCTCCCTTCCCACCGAGAATTCAATTGGACAAAAAATAATTAACTTGCCATAAATTGGGTATTAGCATGTGAATTAGATTTTAACATATGAAAGGGCTTTTGATGCCGCAGAAAATTAATATAGAAAATGACCGTAACAGAATAACAAATGACACTTTAGGAGCTGGCTCCTCTGAGTGTGGCTGACAATGTGATGGTGACACAGAGGTGCTGGGGAGGGGGAAAGCCTGGCAGTGGGGGCATTGTCTCTGACCCTCTCGTTTTTGGTGCAGTCCCATGACAGCCCCAAGCCTCAGGGAAATCTGCCCTGTTATGCTGGGGCTGAGGAAATTTGTGCAGGGAAAGTCCCCCATTTGTGTTCTGGCATTTCCTTCTTGTTTATTTAATGGGGGTATATTGTTTGTTATTTTACTAGTGGTTAACCTGGGTGGTTTTTTCCATTTGAGTTTTAAATAATCTAACCAGGTTGGCTCTCAGCTGTTTTGTTAATATATCCAGGACAGGGAGGACTTAAGACAGAGATTGAGGCATGCTGTGATATTGTTAAAAATGATCTGAAAAGAAATTACTATTCACAAGCAAAACAAAGTTTTCTAGGACAGAGTTCAGCTGGTAAAGACTGGCCATTTATTTCATGAGGAGGAAAAAGAAAACCAAGCTTTAATGAGAATATGGGAGGTATGAACACAATTAGCTGTAGTTTGGGGAAGAGCATCTCCATGAGCTGCCAGTGGTGGTGTTGAACTGCCACAGCCTCTGTGTGTGCTACTGGATCAACCCAACTGCAAACCCAAGGTCTTGGCTTAAATTGCCTTTAAGTGTAAAGTCAAAACATTTCACCTTTTATTTGGAGCAAGAGAACTCAGCTGATGAAGAGTGGCTCACTGAAATTCCATAATGTGTTTCCATGCCTTCAGGCATCACCCAGTGCAGGAGGTCTAGCAAATAGGAGCTGGAAAGATTGAAGTTTTGTCACAGAATAGGCTTAGATGAGATGTTAGGAAGAAATTGTTCCCTGTGAGGGTGGGCAGGCACAGGGTGCCCAGAGCAGCTATGGCTGTCCCTGGATCCCTGGCAGTGTCCAAGGCCAGGCTGGACACTGGGGCTTGGAGCAGCCTGGGACAGTGGAAGGTGTCCCTGCCCATGGCAGGGGGCTAAAACAAAGTGGTCTTTAAGGTCCTTTCCAACCCAATGTATTTTATGGTTATAAGATATTTTATATCTCCAGGAAAACTCTTGTATTTCATAACCCCTGCAAGGTTCTGTGCCACATTTCTGCTCCCTTGCAGAGCACTGTGGATGGCACTGCCCTTGAAATCCCAGCAGACATCAGCCCCTGTCCAGCACTGCCTGCCTGTCTGTGTGATGTTCAAAGCCTTCCTTCCATGCTGGCCTGGGTCTGGTCCAGATCATGAGAAGTCACAGAATTATGGAATGGTTTGGGTTCAAAGAGTTTAAATTCTGGAAATAACCTCATTCCAGCCCCTTGCTGTGGGCAGGGACACCTTCCACCAGACCAAGTTGCTCAGGGCCTGGCCTTGAACACTTCCAGGGATGAGGAGTCCAAAACCTCTCTGGACAACCTGTTCCATGGCTTCATGGTTGTCCCTTTTCTTTGGTTTTGGGCTTTTTTTTTGCCTTTTTATTCTGTGAGCATAATCCCCATAGGCTGTGCATGTGCCTCAGACAGTAACATAATTACACCTTCCCAGCTGCTGCCTGTAAATGTTCTTGCCATGAGTGCCAATTAAAATAAATGCAGATTATTGGGAAGTTAGAGGATAAACAAATCTCTTTTTGTCTAAATATCAGCCTGGGTTTTTGGGGTCATTAGACTGTTTTGCATTAGTGTCTGCATTCACTCTGGCAGGGAAAGAACCTCAGCCTTGTTACTGCAGCAGGAATCTGTCATGACCCAGGGTTTTTTTTGGGATGGATTCTGCATCCAAGGGGCAGTGAGGGAGCACGTTGCTGCTCTGAGCAGTGAGCTGGTTTTGGATGGAGGAGCAGAGGGCTGCCTGCTCTGATGGGTCAGCAAACAAACAGGAATCTGAAGAGCTTCTCTGAATTCATGGCCAGGCAGAGCAAGCCAAACAGAGACATCCAGCTCTGCCCCGAGGGTTAACTACCTGCTGCTGAAATACTAATTGCAGGGAATTGTGTCCATCAATTATGGCAAACAGGGTTTTCTTCTGGGAGGGTGACAGGAGGGGGTGAGGGAGGGAGAAGCCCTGATCATCTAAACGAGCTTTGTGCTCATCATCTCAGATGGGAGGGCTCCAGGGAATGGTAATGAGTGGGACATGAGCTTATCTCACCAGCCCGTAGCTAGCAGGTCCTCAGGAATCCAGAGCTCCCTTTGCTCATGCTGTTTCATGTTCGTGGTCCCTGGCTGGCCCTGAAGGCTGCAGGTGCCCATGGCCATCACAGGCTGCTTTTCCTGGGCTTTGCTGTGCCCACCCTGTCATCACTGTGGAAATCACCACCACTTGTGTTCCTCAGTGGCTTTTTGAGGGTCTGTATTAGCAGTGGAACCATGTCCTGCCAGTGCTGAGGTGGGATCATCCGTCAGGCTAGGTTGAAGCTTCCCTTTCCTTCCTCTAGGCAACAATTTTAATTGCAGTACTATGGTAGTACTAATAAAAAGAGGGATTTCACACTCTCTCTGGCTTTAGAAATCTATTGTTCAGCCTGTTTACCTCCCTTTTTGTTCTGAGAAATGCTTAATTGTCTCCTTGGACAAGGCTGTCCTTTAAATTATACTAAATTGGTGGTAATTTATGCAGGTTTTTTTTTTCTTTTTGCTTCACACAATAGCAGCTAGCTGTTTACAGACATTGCTTTTGAGGATGCTCAGCTCTGTGCCTCAGCAGTCCTGGAGTGACCAGGGTAACCCCAGAGTCACAGCTCTGTACCCTGAGGTGGCTCTTGGGACCTGATCTCCACTGTCCCTTTGCTGCTCCCTAGTGCCTTTAGATCCCTGGGAGAGCTTCTGCTTCTGGCACCTCCAGTTTATTTGCAAGGAGGAAGCAGCAGGTATCTCTCCCAGGTTATCTTTTTGTGACCTGCTTTTTCTAAACTCATAAGCTGCCCATGATGGAGTTACCAAAGCACAGCATGAGGAGCTTTGTCTCTGAGATCATCCTGGTGTCACTCAGTTTAAATGCTGCAGCAATGATTTATTTCAGACTTTCAAACCATTCCTCTGGTTGACTTATTTCATGGATGTGCTGTGTAAAAGGTAAAAAAAGGTTAAAGACAACTAAAATTTTGTTCAGTGAAATGTAACAGAGATGGGGAAGGTTCTAGGGTACTTCTCATATGAGGAGTGACTGAGGGAATTGGGGGTGCTCAGCCTGAAGAAAAGGAGGTTCAGGGGAGCCTCATTGCTCTCTTCAACTCCCTGCCAGGAGGGTGGAACCAGGTCAGGGTCAGTCTCAGTCTCTCCTCTCAGGAAATAAGCAGAAGAAGGAGAGGAAACAGCCTCAAGCTGTGCCAGGTGTGATTTAGACTGGAGATTAGTTAAAATCCCTTCACCAAAAGGCTTGTCAGGAACAGGCTGCCCAGGGAAGGGGTGGAGTGACCATCCCTGGAGGGATTGAAAAGCTGCGTACTGTGACACTCTCCATGTGCTGTAGGCACTGGCTCATCTTCCACCAGATGTTATGGTGAACAGGGGGGTCCTACTCCTGCAGATGCAGCCACTCCCCTGCTTAGACTCCAGGATGAACTTTCCCTTTCCCTTTCCCTTTCCCTTCTCATGGGCCTTGTGGCTCTGTCATTTCCAAGTGTGTTGCCCACACTGTCATTTCTCTCCAGCCTGGCTCTCCCATCTCTGTGTGGACCCCTCCCTGCTGCACCTGCCCTTCATTTGGACAAAAGCTGACAGGAGCACGAGTCTGCTTTGATCAGAGGGAGCCTTATCCATCCTGGGGGATGCAGCAATGGAGGCAGCTCTGCCTCCCACCTGCCCTGCTGTGGGGGGCTCTGGCCACCCTCCTCCTGCCTTTGGGGACCAGGGGCTGTGCTTGGAGGCACCTGGAGTTCCCCAGCCCTCCTGCCAGGTCAGCAGCCTGTCCCCAGCTCGCCAGCCACCCCTTGCTGTTCCTGCATGAACCTGGCTGGCAACTCTGTCCCTTTTTTGTCTCAGGGTGCCCCAAGGTGTCTCAGGACAGATGTCCTTGTTCAGGGTGATGCTGGGCTCTGCAGCACTGTCAGCATGGGGCTCATCAGGCTGGCAGCCATGGGCATGCTGGGCTGGAGGAGGCTTGTGGGAAATGCAATTAATCCTCCTGGCACTGATGCCAGCAGAGCCCAAGCACCTTTGCCAGCTGTGCCACTGTAACACATCTACACGAGGGACAAAACCTCACTGGGAATGGGATGCAAAATTTCTTGCTGCTGGGACAGGACTCATCTGGCATCGTTGAGGTGACTGATTGCTTTTTTTGGGTGCCTGGTACCCTGGGTGGGCAGCAGGGAGTGTGGCAGGGAAAGGAGGACAGGACCACACCAGTGCCCACAGCAGCATTGGCTCAGCCCCTGACCTTCTGTACAGCTCATTGATAACACACTGAAGAGAAGGAGGGCAGAGCCATTACAGACCAATTTATATGTAAATGCCCAAAGTACTAAAAAAGAGCAACCCCACCGGCATTCATTAGGGAAAAAAAAATCGAATTTTCTTTTGTATGTGTCTGGGTTTGTTGGGAATCTTTTGCTTTTCATTTTGGCAGGACAGAGTACACTGCCAAACCTCCTGTTTGACTTCTTGATTCTCCAGTTGCTTCCTTGTTGCATCCAGGCAGAGGGTAGGGCTGGGTTTTCCTTTGTCTGGGGAATGAGACAGGGAGGCTTTGGCCTCTGGGATCCCCAGTAACCTTTGGAGATTGTCATTCCATCTCTGCTGCCCACCTGGGACACCCAGACAAGTGCCCAGGGAGTGGCTTTGTTGTCCCCACAGGAATTTAGGAGACAAAAGTGTTCCCATAGCCTACACCAAGGGCCTCCTTCCCCTTGGAAATCCAGAAACTTTGTCCCAGAGGCATTTCCAAGAAAAGTGAGTTTACCTTTAGCTAAACCCTGCATTCTCTCTGCTGTGAGGTTTTAGCTCTCAGCTGAGGGCTGCTGCCAGCAGCAATAGAGACAAGGTAAAACACATGTATAAATTGTTAATCAAACCATTATGTGTAATGGCCCCGAGTAGTGCAGCTGGTGCTGCTGGAAAGCATGTGCTGCTGTCTTTGCACATCTGAAGAACGAGCTGATGTTCCCTCCTAGAGCTGTGTTGGCTCTTGTCAAGCTGAGACCATACAGGTGAGTTTGGGGGGGCCCTGGATCCAGATGAAGGGCTGGGAAGGGCCTTGTTTGTGTTGTAAGTCTGGATGTCGTTTGATTTGAGGCAGAAAAGACTCAGCAAAGATTGTTTCTGGACTTGAATGCAAAGTGGAAGACCTGCCTGCAATGAAAGTGCCACCAGTGATCGTGTCAGAATTCCAGACCCTTGTCCCAGCATCTCTCCATCCTGGCTCCTTCACAAAGCCTGAGTCTGGGAAAACCCTCCCCACCTCAGCTGTGCACCCTTGGCAAACACCAGAGAGGGTTTCATGAAGTGTGACCCTGCAGTGGTGTTTTAGCCTTGCTCATGCCCCTCCCAGCCCATCCCCAGTGCAATACCTGGATTTTGGGGGCTCCCACCTGGCTGCTGCTGTGTTTGTGGGGTAACCACAGCCCTACCCCATGCTTATAAATACAAGAGCCACCCCGCTGACATAATGCTGGTGCTGGTGTCTTTGCTGGGTGTGAGCTCAAACACATTTCTGTTCTGCCTCTTGACATACAAGTTTGGAGATTTCCAAGGTACAAAAAATTTTCCAGGGTTTCTTTCTGCAGCTGTGCAAGGGAAAGCTACTGAGATGGGAAAGAGGGAAAAATGGAGAATAAGCATTGTTACAGCATCACTATCAAATATGTAGGAGCTCATGTCCTGGCAGAGATGTTTTCATTACCTCACAAACCATTACCAGTGGATCAAACACAAGAGCTCACTCTGGGCTGCTTGTGCCCATGGCCAGACACCCAAAGCAGGTGCAGTGAGAAAATCTATCCTTGGCTTTACCCCTTCCTCTCCTCCAAATGCCAATTTTCGTTTTTTTTTTTACATCTGTTAGGATTAATCCTCAGCCTTGCAGTGGGGCAAAGAAATATAATCCCTTTCTCGTGTGCATCCACAAGGGGCTGAGCTGTTGGCAGCTGGTGCAGAGGATGGGTTTGCAATGAGGATGTCTCATCACTCTGAGGTTTGTTTGCTGCAGCTGCCTGGCCAGCCTGGGCCAAGCTTTTGGCTGTGTGTGCTGGTGTGGTGTTATGGGGACATCCAGCATCACTGCCACAGCAAACCATCCCCACGGCTCTGGGGCTCTGGTTTAGAGCTCCTCTGACCCAAGTGTGCTGAGAGCCACAGCAAAATAGAACCACTGGCAGGAGCTTCTATTTGCAACTCCATCTACTGGGAAAAGTGATGATGGGCAAGTTAAAAAAGGTTTCAAATTGCTGTCCAGGTGTGCAGAGATGGGTGGTCTCACTGGAGCAGGAGCAGGGGCTGCCATGGCCCCAGTGTGAGCAGTGCCCAGATCTGGTGTGTTAATGAGACATTTAATGAGGAACCACATTAACTGGCAGCTGTTGGTTGCCTGAAGGGACAGAAAACCTCACCCTGGTGCATCACACATTTTGTGTGCCTGTGTTTACCCTCAGAAACTGGCTGAAAAAAATTCAGCAGAGCTTAAAGAATCCATACCAGCAAGGATGCTCAGGGTAAAAGAGTAAAATAATGTTATTTAATCATGTCATACAAGAAGTAGATAAAGGATAACATAACAGAGATCTGATGTGACAGAATTCACCACATCAGATCTCTATTACATTATCCTTTATCAGCTTCTTGTATGACATGATCTGCATATCAGACTCTTCTTATGTCCCTAATATATCTCCATTGAATTATAAAATTTCATCTTAATCTTGAGGACATACAAATAATGCCTGTAGGCACAATGGTGCTCTTGCTGTTTCTCCTGGCTCTTAGTCCAATGCAAGCACTGCCTCATCCCTGCTGACCACGTGCTTCCTGTCCCTATAACTTCCACTGCACCCAGGCAAATCTCAGTTCAGCCCAGCTGCTTGGAGCATTCATTTAATCCTAGTTCCTGCTGCTATCCTGCTCGGTGTCCCTGCTCCTGTTGGCTCTGGAGGTGTGGTGACCTGTCCCCTCCATCCCTGCAGTGGGAGGGCTGAGCAGGATCCCAGTCCCAGAAGGGAGAGGAGAAGCTCCCAGGATGAATTTTTGGCTGCTCATTTGCTGCAGATCCAAAGCAGGACGTGTTCCCTGCACGGTACCTCCTGGGGCATAACAATTAATCAGGCTGTTATCTACCTGGGAATTAGCTCATTTCCTGAGGATTAACCTAATTGTCTAATTATTCATTATATTGTCTCTCCTCTAGCTCCTCGTTCATTGTTTGGTTGTTTTATTTGTAAAATATCATTGGCCTCTTATTTGAAGGCATTCAAGAGGTTTACTTTGTGGTTTTATTTTTTTAATGTATTTATTTTCTGAAAAGTCCTCCCTGATCCAAACCTTTCCTGACAGAAAGAACTGGGAGTTTTGGCACTTCTGGTGAGTCACCTCCCCTATGTCTGTATGAAAGACCTCTAATCCAATTTTGTCCCTGTGTTCACCTTGCCTGACTTCTGAGACAATGTCACACCACAGAAAGGATGTGACTCTAGAGAAGCTGCTCTACCAGAGCACTCCTTGAGAGGAGTTTTAGAGTTTGGGCATAAGTGTGATTTTCTCCATCAATGGGTATTTAGCTGTTTGAGTTCATCCTTGCCTCTAAAAAGCCACCTGCTCCTGACTCTGGGAAGTGGTTGTGTCAACACCTTGGTCTCTGTTCACAGGGCACACACTTGTCACCCCCACAAAAGCCCTAAACCAAAAAGAAATCATCCCTAAAACAATCTTTTGTGGCTTTTTGTGAAGTTTGCAAATGCAGAAATGGATTCTCCTTCCCCTTTTCCATCTGCCTTTGAAGAAGGACTTAGATCATCTTTTAAAGAAGGGGACAAATTGCTGAGTCTTCTGCTGAGGCTTCCCAGTGGTGTAAGCTTCACCCAGTCAGCTCCAGTCAGATCTTTCCAGCTGGTGCAAACTCCACTTGGTTTTTCCATCCTGCAGAGATGTGCAGGGAGCTGGTCTAAAGTTTGGATTGGGGCTGAAACACCCTTGAATGTGTTCAAAGTAAAAATAAGTTAAAATATGCCTTCCTTGGTGAAAAAGGAGTGCTTGCTCTTTCCTTTCCACTTTGGTACTGGAGCAGGAGCCAGTGTCAGGGGGACAGTCTGGCAAAGCTCTGCTGTCACTCAGGCAGAAAGCAGCTGAATCCCTGCAGATAATAATCCTCTATTGATTTTTGCCTTGTTTTTACAATCATTAAAAAATTTTCACTAAGCAGAATGAGAAAATCATCTGATCTCCCAGAGGGTTCTCATGTTCCCTCGAGGAAATAACAACAAATGAACAAAAAAACAAAGCAGAAAAATTAAACCCATGAGTAAACCATAAATAATGCAGTAGAGCTGGCTGAGAGCACTTTGATGTTCAAATGCCTCACTTACATGGTTTGGTTCTTTTCCTCAGAATTTTCCCGTACTTTCCTAACTTTTCATAAGCAGATTTTCAGTACCAGGCATTGCTCCTGCACAGTCCATCAGCATTTCCAGCCCTGCACAGAGAAGCATGAGCTGGGGTGGGCACAGGTGGGTTTGTTGCTTGGCTGAGTGTTGTGTCAGAGGCTCTTGGGGATCATTCCTCTGGGAAAAGTCTGTCTGATAAGGTTTTGTCTGTGTTTTGAGGAATTCCCAAAGGCATGAACATGTTTGTGTGTTGGCTCACCCTGTGTGTCTGTGCTTGGCTTGGGTGTCAGGGCTGGTGGAGGCTGAGTTTGTGCCCATGTTGTGGTTGTGTCTGAGGCTTTTTGTGGCCTGAAGGTGACTCTGAAGAGTTCTCTGTGGCACAGAGAAAGGCTGTGTGGGCACATAGAATCAGAGAATGGTTTGGGTTGGAAAGGACTTCAAAATTAATTTCATTCTACCCTCTGCCATAAGCAGGGATGCCACCCCTGTACCAAGGTCTCAGAGCCCTCTACCTGTGTGTGCACACATGTGTGTGCTGGGGACAGGGCTCTGCACACCTCATCCCAGCACAGCATTTGGAATATGTGCCAGTTCCATTCTGGCAGCACTGTTCTGCTGCTCAGAGGTGCCTGCTGGCTCACACAACTGAAAAGATTATGACATTCAAAAGAAATAATTTATAAACAGCAGATGTTTCATAAACCGTGATTAAAAAACCCAACAACACAACAGCCAGAACATCAACCTTCCCCGTGAGTGCCTGACTTGGAAACAGGAATCTGGACAGAGCAGCTGCTGGGAATGCCAAGGGAGGTCAGCTCCAGAGCAGACCTGAGGCACCCATGATGCTGAATGCCTGGCCAGAAATGTTGAAGTGATACAAAGAGGGCATCTGAGGGAAATCAGACTCTTGCATTTTTATAAGAAACAGGAAAAAGAATGATATTATATGATTGATATGATATGATATGATATGATATGATATGATATGATGTGGGGAGATGTAAGGTGAGGAGGGGGGAAGGAAGTGGGGAAAATGAAGATTCAGCAGAGCTGAGTCACCATGTGAAGAGTTTTGACAGAGCTCTGAGCAGCAGCAGCAGCACTGTGACCCTGTCCCCTGCCTTCCTGAGCTGGGCAGGGAGGAGAGCAGCACTGACCAGGGAAGGGCCAGCAGAGCCTGACACTGCCATGTTGCCCTTTCCCAAGAGCTTTGTTGTTACAACTGTAAAAAATCCATTTCAACATCAAAGTCTGTTTTAATTTGAGCTTTCAGTCTCTTTGATTTCATTTCTTCTGCATCTGCTAAATAATGACAAGAGCACTTTCAGAAAATGCCCTCCAGTGCATCTAATTTTTTTTTGGACTGTAATCAGCCCTCCTCCTCTTCCTCTTCAAGACCTTTGGTCCCTGCAAACCCTGCCCAGGCAGCAGCCAGGAGGAGAAAGTGAACATCTCCCTCCCTGTGCTCCAGCAAATCCAGGCAGCTGGGGCAGAGCTGCTGAGTGAAAGCCTCCATCCAGCTGTGGCTCCTGGGACACATCTGCCACGGGCTCCATGGAGCTGCTGCAGCTCAGCATCCTCCCCCAGACCCACTCCTCCACCAGAGCATTGCCAGGGGCAGCTCCTTCCTTACAGCCTTCCCTCCATGACCCCACAGATCTCTGTACTTCTCCAGTTCTTGTCCCTGTCACACACAGCCAGAGGCACCTCCTGCATCCCCAGCCTTGGTAGCCTTCAGCCTCCCTGGTAATTGCAGGCCATTGCAGGGATGCAAGTCCCTCTCTGAATGACTTGGTCAATTCTTTCCCAGTTGAAAATCATTGTGGTTGCCCCAGAAACTCTTTGCAGAGATCCACATCTCTGGACAAGCTTTCAGTAACCTGCAGGTTGGCCTCTGGGGTTGTGTTGTGATTTCTCACCCACATCCAGAAGTGTCTGCTATTCTGTTCACCTTCTGGGTGAAACAGCTGAATGGCTGCTATTGCCACCTGAAAACTGCTAGGAAATGTATAGAAACATGGAGTGAAGGAGGTCTCAGCAAGGATCCAGCCAGTTCCTCCTCAGGGAAGCTGGATCAGGTACCTCTGTCTGGCAGGAATCTGTCCCTGTTGCGTAAGGGAGTTGACAAATTTGGTAGGTGCCTGCCAGAACCCTTAACTGGGCTCTCCATCTCCCTCTGGCTAAAGGTGGAGCTTCCACAGCTCCCACTTTTGTGTTTGCCATGCCCTCAGCACTGCACTGACTGCCAGAGGAGAAGGCTCAAAGCACACTGTGTACACAGCACATTAACTCCAGGAAACACAACCCTCTGTAGCCCTAATTTATTATTATTTCTAGTTTGTATCTTCTTTTAGGTTTTCTCTGTTTGTCCCTGTCTGGGAACTGGGGGTCTGAGGACTCAGGGAGCTGCTTCCCTGCTGGGTGTGTGGTGGTACCCACATCCATGCAGCACTGCAAAACCAGCTGGAACCAGAGTGGGCATCCTGAAAGAAGGGGGGCACACTCTGGTTTAATAATAACTTGGCCTCCCTGGAGATCATCACATGCAGACAAGCTTCAGAAAAGGCTCATCAAGGTGTCTAGAAATCCTCCTAATTTTCCATCTTGGCATACCCTAGGTCCCAGGTAGAGCAGGCTGTGGTTCCTTCTTTCCTAGAAAAACAGAAGATTCATCCAAACTTCATCCTGTCTCATTCCCTGGGTCAGGGCTGAGAGCTCATATTTACATTCATCATCTCTCATTTGTTCCCATTTCCATGAATGAACTTTTTGGAGAGGTGCTGTGCCTTAGAGAAGGCTCACTCAGACAGGATTAGTGCTGTCACCATTACCTGCACATCCCAGAGCTTCCAGCTCACCCCACTGCCACGGTGCTGTGTCCTTGTGGATGTGAATTTCTTTGGGGTCAAGGAGGAGGCTCAGTGTGAAGGTGTCTGTCCCAGTTGTGAGCATACATGATGCCCATGTGAGGCTGTGCTTTGCTGAGCTGCTGCAGCAGCTGCACCAGCCACCCCAAAAGTGACCTTCTCTGACAAGTCTTACTCTCCACAGGAGCTGTCTTGTGGCCAAATGAAAACTTGAATATTTTCTGTATAGAGTGAGGGCTCTAAAAGGTTGGCTATCCTTGGGCTTTGCCATCAATAAAACTTAATTTGGGGACAGTGATTACCTGTCAGAGCAAAGGTCTATCTGCCCCAGCACCTTCATCTCCTAAAGCAGCCAAGGGAATGGGTAGGATTCAGGGAAAAGAGCAGCTGCCCCTCCCCAGCCCACAGCAGCTCTCCCTGCCTGCAGCTCAGGCACTTTCTTGAGGGGCTGTGGTTAATAATGTTGATAGACTTTTTCCCCATGAATTTGTCTAATTGCTTTTTGCATTTCTGGATATCCATTAGCTGGTCTCAGCCAAAGAAAGGTTAATGAATTAGAGCCCTTAAAAGCCCCCGAAGGGTTTTAACTGAACCAATTCTCCAAGCACAAATCCTCACATTCTCACACTGTCCTAAAGAGCTGCAGAATCGTTGTGAGGGTGGTTGGTGTAAGTATGGGAACCCCAGCTCTATCCCCTTCTGACCCATTTCCCAGCCCAGAGAAACTGGGGTGGTTTATCTGGCTCTGCCTGAAACCTGCCATTCCCATTCCTGTTTTGTTCTGGGAGGATTTTATTTTTTTACTTTTATTTATTCATTTTCTGTTAGAGGAGGAGGAAGAGTTTGAATCGTTTTTGTTACAAATGTACAGCTGAAAAACATCAGCTGCATATTATGGATTAGCTTCATGGGACCCAGAAAGTGAAGGAGAGAAGAAATATAAAGGAGTGAAATTTGATACAAGTGGAAATGATCAGCATGAGGACAAACATGCTGGAGGAGATGGGACCAGAGGAAAGAGGTTTCAGTTGAAAGAGAGGTTTCAATCAGGATTTATGGCCATGCTGAAGGGTGGATTTTCATTCTGCTCCCCCCATGCTGGAGCAGCAGCACTGGTCACATTGGGACACACTGGTGGCTCTGGGCTGGCAGCAGTGGCTGAGGAGCAGCAGAGTAATGTGCTCCTATCCAGGCAGGATTCTGGGGACAGCTCATTCAGGGAATGCACTGATAATTAGTCTGGGGTTTTGTGGTGTAATTAGTGAGAGTGGGGTGCAGTTAACCACAGGGATCAGGCACAGGAAATCTCAAAGTGTAAGAGGAGCTTCATGTTGTCCTGGAGCCTCCCATGGTGGTGGCTCTGGCACCCTGGCCAAACCCCATGGACTGTGAAGGAGAACTTTCCTAGAGGTCTGCACACCTTTCCAAGTTCTAACACCCTGACCAGCCTCACCTGGGACTGGGTGAGCCACCACCTTCATCCCTCAGTCAGGTGGTGTATTTAAGCTCAGTTTTCTCCTTTCTCTTGTGGGGCTGTGTGGGTGCCTTACCTGGTCTTGCTCCTTACTTCAGGACTGCACCCCAAAATTTGCTCTCCCTGCTCTGGGACTGAGCTCCTGGCTCATCTTCCTTGGCAGAGCAGCCTCTTTTTGCTGATTCTTGACACTTTATCTGCAGGTAGGTCAGCTTTTGTATCATTTTATATTTGCTTAATGTTTTTCATTAATGGAAGAGCTGATCTCATTTCTCCATGAAATTACCTTATTTGCAGCATGGACAGATGAAATGTTGGTGCAGAACTTGAGGACGGGGAATGTGTTGGGGGTTTATGCAAGGAGAAGGGGTTTTTGCAAGGTCCATGTGTTAATGTCACAACTCTGGAAGTTGCCAATACCCTCAGGACTATTTCCAGGTGAGCAGAACTTGCTCAAGTGCTTTCACTCAGTTCCCCTCCACCCCAATATATCTTCTTTCTGCTGTCCCCAGCCCAGGGGTTGGTTGTGCTAGGCTGCTGAAAGATTCAGGAGCTGATTTTTAGGTCTCAGAACGAGATCCCAGCTGCTGGCAGGGTTTTAAAGCAGGAGAGGCTGCCTGTGGTATGTTCTGCAGCACAGCTACTGCTGGGGCATGGAGGGAGGGGCAAGAACTGAAGAAGCATGGAGTGCAAAAATAAGGCTGAACAGAGGGGAGGGCAGGAGTGCTGGAAGCAGCTGGCAGTGGATTGTGATAAGGTGACAAGAAGCTCCAACACTTCAGCAGCTGCTTGGTGCAGCCAGTAAGCCAACACATTTAATGAGATGCTGCCTGCTGAGAAGTGAAAGGGCTGGTTTCCTTAAATAAATATTATAACAATATGCAGGAGACTGCTCTGGCAGGGTGCTCCAGTCCCTCCAGTTCTCCTCTGGCACCTGACAGCACTTTATTTGAACTCCAGGGTGAGTGTAAGAGGCTCAGGCTGTGGGGAATGGCACTGGGTGTGCCTGCTCTTGCAGAGGTGGGCTGGGACTGGAGGAGGCGGTTCAGGCAGGCTGCCTGGACACATCCTGGCCAGGCTGAGTGGGAAGGAAGGGCTGGGCATGGTCCAAGGGCAGGCATCTGGGCTGCTGCAGCTCAGCCCCTCTCCTGTTCCCAGGCACGGTTCTCCCCCAGTCTCAGTCCCTGGCTGCTCTGAAGGGCACCCTCAGCTGCTGTTATCAGCTTAAAGCTGACACTGAAATACACTTTAACTCCCCCTCTCCTGTGCTGGCCTGATGATCAGTTACCAAATCTGTGGCTTCCTGCCCTGCCTGACCTGGGAGGCTGCTCTGGCCAGCCTGGAGAAGGTCTGGGCTTGGAAAAGAGGAGGGAAATGAAGATTTGATGGGCAGGACTGAGTTGTGGTGATCAAACTCAGTGTGCAGCAAGACTAAAACCACTCTAATGTGGGTTGGGGACTTCAGGGGAGGTGCTGGTGCTCCTCACCGGGATGCTGGGCTGCTTTGAGGTGAAACTGCTGTGGGTTTTTGTGGTTGCATTGAGGTGCAGCCAGTGCTTGAAACCATCCTTGAGGCTGCCTGGAGAGCTGTGCTTAATGCCAGGGCAAGTTCCTTCCTTCCCACAGGCTGGCAGGTTCCCTCTGTGCCTCTGCACCAGCCCACAGCTCTTGAGGAGGGTGCAGGGCTGGGGTGGTGGCCAGGAGACTGAAACAAAAGGAAAGGGTTTAAAGTCCCCTCTGCAGAGCTGTGATATCAGGAACACTCAGCACTTTGCTGCACTACACACTGAGATCATTCCAGCCTTCATTGCTCCTCCAGGCCCTGTTGCAGGTGATACCTTCCTCCTGTGCCCTGCCACCAGCTGCAGAAACAACTGCACAAGAAAGGAGTGAGAGGAGCTGGGAGACCAGTAATGCACTAAGCAGAGCTCCTGTGCCTCAGCTCAGCAGCTGCTTCACTCACAAGTGCATCTGTCTGTAATTATTTCCATGCAAAGTACTTGTTTTTAACCCACTCTTTCAATAGTTTCTCTCCAGCCTTTGGCTGAATATTCAGTAGTTTTGCTTCCCTGGGCAAGGGCAGGTGACAATCCTCCTGCTTCTGCTTTTCCTAGAATGCTAACTTCCTGTGTGGCAATAACAGAGGTTTCTGCAGTCAGAAGATGGTTGGCAGGCTGTGCCATTCCCAGGTTGCACACGTGCTGTGGGCTGGTCTCCAGCAGCTGGGCAGCCACCAGAAAAGGCTCCTCCTTCACCTACAGTCCAGACAAATGCTCACATCTTTAAGTTCACCAAGTGTGGGGACAAAGCTGTTTACATTCCCTTCCATGCTGGGAAGGTTGTTTCCCATGGAGAGCTCAGGAGGTGGGCAGGCTGTGGAGGTGTTATGATGTTTTTGGGGCTGAGGGCAGCTTTGCACTGTGATGTCCCTGCCTCCCATCACTGGCCACAGGATCTCTGTGCTCTAAGACAGCAAGACAGAACTGCTGCTTGCCCAGGGTCCAAGGTGGCCATGGGCTTGTTCTACCCCTGGGTGGGGCTGGAGGGTTGGTTCTGCCCAAGCTGAGCCTGGAGTGGAGCAGGGGCACCTCCTAAACCAAAGCCCTTCCAAACTGCAGGTGTTCACCACGAGCCAGCTCAGGGCTATGAGCAGAAGCTCTGTTGATCCAATTCTTTCTGGGTTCTGTCTCTGAGCTGGAGGAGCATCTGTGGCCCCACTGACAGGATGCCAATGTTCCCTTCCACCCACCACATCCCCCTCATTTGTTGTATTTTGAAAAGTGCTAGAGCAGCCTTAAAATAGATGGTAACAGAGAAAAAGTGGAAAAAAAAAAAAAAGAGTTTAAAACATTTCTGCATAGTTTGTACTATTTTTAGCCACAATTTGATAAATGAATGTAGGTCAAAAAATGGGGGAGAGAGTTTGCACTTTTTCTTTTGTATGAAATTTAAGAGAATTTTGGGAAAACTGGAGCGGCTCAGGAAGGGACTAAGTAGGTGCTGAGCACAAAATGTTTCTGCCTGAAGAGCAGATTCCTCACATGGTGGGTAGGGTAAAGGAAATTATTTCCTCCAAAATATTCACCACTTTGGAATATTTACACAAAAATACCCCAACCGCAAGTTTCCACCCCACTTTTGGAGCTGGTGCAGTGGTGCAAAGGGCATTTCCTCAGGTCTAAAACTCCAGTTTTGTTGATGCTCTGGATGTGGTGAGAGTAGAATTATTATTATTTTTTTTTAAGTGCACCAGGTCTGTGAGATGACTGCTGGAGGTGTGTGGGGGGGGAAACACCTAGGTGATACAGATACAAAATCTAGTTTGTTCTCCTGTCAAATGTCTTTGTTCCAAGACAAGTGTTTGAGGGCTGGGTGCATGGGGGAGATGGATAAAGCTGAGTGGGAAGATGAAGTGCTTTGAAATGGGACACAGGCTTGACCTAGTCCCAGTTTTAGCCTCTTCTGGCTTTGAGAAAGTTTTTCACCAGGATTTCTTGATGTCAGAATCTTTTGAAGAAGAGGGATAAGGAGAGCAGTTGTATGAGGGATGTGTGTTTGGATGGAGATCTGAGCACCACGAAGGACATTCCTATACTTGAACTATCCTTGGCTATCCCCAGGTCACTCCTGTGCCGATGCTGCAGTGTGCAGGAGGGATGCTCTGTGCTCTGCCCCTTTTCCCAGCTCCTGCTTTGCCCCACTCTGCAAAGAAAATCCTGCCAAAAGAACTTTCTTGTTGCAGTACTCAATTACCTCCAGGACTCTTGCTCACTACTCTGCTGGCTTTCAGGCACATCCAAATGTAATTAATGTGTTCTAAATTAATCTTCAGCACACAGGGGAGCAAAAAGACACAACCTTCCCTGACTTTCTCCCAGTCCCCCATTCGTCCTAATGATGGTGTGGAATAGTAGGAGTGCAAGACAGAGCATTTAATATCCACCTGTGCCATTCTGAAGGCAAGCCTGCAGCTCTCTGCAAGGCAGGATAATACTGGACCCACTGCTGTGGGACTTGTCAGTGTGGCAGGGATGGTTGGCACCTGCAGCCTCCCTGATTTCCTCAGGCTGGAATGTCAGTGCTGGGGCACTGAGGGAGCTCAGGTGCCCCTTCAGTCCCCTCCCTGCTGGGCTTGCTCAGGTGGGACTGGGGGAGGAACCATTACAGGGCTCCATGCAGGCTTTACCAGGGGCAGCACATTGCACACCGTGAAACCAGTGGGCAGAAAAAGTGCAACTTAAAAAAGAGGAAAAATATTTGGTAGCTGATGTAATTCTTTTTCAGCCTCACTCACTATTAAATCACTGTTGTGATCAAACCCCAGTCAGGAGCTCAGCTCTTTTCCTACTTCTTCCTGGTGAGATGAAGGAGAGAAGAATTGGGAGGGCAAAAGCAAAAAAAAAAGTCGTGGGCTGAGATAAGGCAGCATAACAGGGAAGGCAAAAGCTGTGCACACAAACAAAGTCAGCATGGAATGATCTCCCATTCCCCACCCCACTCTCCATCAACACACAGGTGTTCAGCCACTCTCAGGGCAGCACAGCTCTGCCACAGGTAATGTTGGCTTGGCAAGATAAATACCATTCCAAGTGTTCCCCTTTCCTTCTATTTTTTTCCTTCTTTCCTGTCTTTGCCAACATGTTGAGCATGATGCCATATGATAAGGGATGTCCTTTTGGTCCCAAGGGATCCCCTTCCAACTTCTTGTGCACCCTGATCCTCCTCACTGGTGGGGTGGGATGAGGGGCACAAAGGCTTTGTCTGCACAAGTCCTGCTCAGCAGTGACTAAAACACCCCTGTGTTACCCAAACCAGGCCCACAGCAGCCTGTGGAGAAAACAGCCCCTATCCCAGACAAGGGCAGCACAGTGCCTGCTGCACATGCAGTGCTTGGGAGGTCACTGAGAGCCTGCTCAGCCTGAGCCCAGCCTCTGTGCTGCACTGTCCCCAAGACATGGCATCTCCTGTCTGGAGTGGCACAGCTGAGTCCCAGGCTGTCCCATGGCACTGGGGAGGAACCAGGGAACTTTGGGAAGCTTCAAGAGCAGCAGGTTTTTGTGTTGTCTCCGTCACATTTGTCTCTGGCCATTTAAAAATATTTAGGTATTAGTGTCAGACATGCTGAGTTGCTTGTGTGTGCAAATCATGAGTTTAATTATGCATTAACCTTCATTAATGGCTTTTTATCTGGAAACCTCCAAGTGGCTGGTGAGGGGAGGAGATGGTTTGTTGATTGTTGTGATACTATGGGAGGTGCAGAGCATTGCTGTGGGTCCTGTTCCACACCCAGGGGTGCCCATGGGGCTGGATGAACCCATTTTCCCCCCTGTGTGTGTGACAGCCTGGCTCTGCATTGCAAGAACTGCCCAAGAGAAAGCTAGGCTGCCTGCAAGGAAAGGGGACGCCTCTCATCCTGATGGCTCAGAATCCGAGTGAGTGACTGGACAAAGTGCAGGAAACAGGCAGCTTGTGGGGTTTTTTTGGCCTGTGGTCTCTGGACCAGAGACAGGAACAAAAGCATGGGCTCTCCAGTTGCAGCCCTGTCTTTTCTTTGGGGAGAGAGAGGGATCCATCAAGTCAGGAGCCATCCTGGGATGGACAGCCAAGCTCCCTCCAGGGGTGGGATGTTCTCATCCTCTGCTGCTGCACACATGGGCACCCTGTGCTGGCTGCTGGAGGCACTCCAATGTTGACTTTTTCACAGCTGCCCTAGTGACAAGGTAGGAGTTCTCCCTACAGAGCAGGAAATCTGAGAGTCAGCCACAGTCCCAGCCTAGCCCAGGGCAGCAGAGGTGCAGGTTTGCTGTGTAATGAGTATTTAAATTTGAGGATGAAGTTTCCCCTGGAGATCCAAATTTTGTCTCTGAGAATTAGTGTAGAAAATATCATATTCCATGATGGATGGGGTATAGAGCCATGACAGCCTGCAGAGCAGGGAATTCTATCAAGGAGAGAAGCAATATATAATTTTCAGGAGTGAAATGGGTTCCCAGACCTTCTGGGCAATAGCCTCGTTACCAGAGGATACACAGGCAGCTCTCAAACAGCAGTGCCATGTCCTGCTGATTGCTGAGGTGTTTATTGGACGGAGTCTGGACCAAAACCTTCCCTACAGCAAGAGGAGGGTTGGGCTGATGGCAGAATAAATGTGAGGTTCTTCTGTGCTGCACTTTAACCTGGGACAGCCTCTGTGGGAGCTGCTTGGATCCATTGAAGCATCCAGCACACTGAGCCCCTGATGTGGGTCCTGGGAACAGTTCCCAAAGGCACAGATGGCAGCTCAGGGCCTGGATCCTGTAGGATCAACAGTCCTAGGGAGCAGGATGACTTTTCCCAGACAACTGAGTGGCCCATCCTAATTCTGACTCTGCTGTGCTCTCCAATCCAGATGGTGGTTCCCATCTTCACTCCCCTGCAGGCAACAGGTTGTAGATAGGCTGCCCCCATGGAGCAGGAGCATGGGATGAAGCCCAGGTGAAAATTGTACATAAAGAGCCACTTTTAGAAAAAAATTGAAGACACTGAAATTTTCAGGCCTGAGAGCAAGTACTATGTAGCCACAGCTATGCCTGGGAAGGCTGGTCTTGAGATGGATTGCTCTGCCTCAGCCTGTGTTATTACACATAAAAAATACAGTACTCCAGTATAAAACCCCAAAGATTTACACTTCAGCTTTTCCACCCAGCTCCTGTATTTGTTTTACTGCTCACTTAAGGGGCTCAATGATGCTTTGGAGGAGGCAGAGGGTGGGGAAGCAGCCTGTCACCTCAATGCCAAGTGCTTCAGGCAGGTGTAATGCTTCCTGGCTGCTGCTGGCAAGGGGAGGGACTGGTTTGGGTGACATTATTTGGATAATGCTGCCTCAGCAGCAGCCCTCTCAGTGCATTTGTGCAAATCCAGCTCTGAGGATGGCTGGGATACAAATGCTCCTTGGATGCACTGCTGTTCCAGAAATCCTCAACCTCTCCTGCCTACCTCCTTGCCAAGCCTCAAAGAACAAACACTGGCAGTTCTTAATGGAAAATAAAGAAGAATAAGACTCTCCTGAGGAGGATTTAGGATGGGGTTTTTTTGTTGTTGTTTTGTTTTTGTTCGGGTTTTTTAAGTAGAAAAGTTGAACTTTACCAGAATTCGATATACATGGGGATTGGAGTTACAGGTGTCTCCTGGATTCTGTATCTTCCTCTGCCTTCAAATTGCTGAGTGTTCTCCCAGCCTCCTGTAAAGGAAGGCAGAATGCTCAGTTTCCATCACAAAAAACCCATATGGAGTAGAAATTTCCCTGCAGCACCTCAATTGTGTCTGAGAGGTGCCAGCAAGGAGAAGGGATGGGGCAAGTGGCAGTGGCTGGTTGTGATGGGCACATTTAGGATGGAGCAGGGAAGTCATGGGACTGCCAGAGGAATTTCCTGCTGTGGTGATCCTGACTGCTCTGCTGGCACCTCAAAAAGAAGCTTTGCCAGAAGAGTGGCATTTTCTAGGGGTTTCTAACAGTGATTTGATGGTGTTGGGAGCAGAGGATTAATTCTGTCCCCATCCTACTCCCTTGCAGAGGTTCCTGATGCTGCAGCATCCCTGCATCAGCCAGCTCACCTGGGTCTTGCCTTCCCTTTCATCAAAATACAAAATAGGTTTGGGGCCATTCTCTTCCTCAGCGCTCAGGCAGCTGCCAGGGATGTGAGAAGTGAAGTCTCTTTTTTTGTGGTCTAGAAACTTAAAGGGAATTCTGTAGTCAGACTGACCAGAAAAAAATAGGAAAAAACCCCAAATGGTCAAGCTAAGAAACTTTGGTATCATTAGTCTGAACATCAGCTGGGTTTTGTTCTGTATCCTCCTGATTTTCACCTCCTTCATCCAGCAATAATTTTCCAGGGGTTATAAAGGTGGTTGTTCTACTCCTATACAAACAAACTCCTGTCTTTCAAACTTTCACTTTAAAAATATATTTAATGGAAAAAAAAAGAGCACACTGAGTAATTTATTGCAGCTGTTTCTGTCCTGTCACCAGGGAGATACTGAAAGAACAAGTCTGGCATTGCAAGAAGGTGGGAAGGCTGGGGTAGAATTGAAATGGGAGATGGAAAAGAACGGATCGGGGGGGAGCAGAACCCCTCTGTGTGTGTACAGACACTCGTGTCCATAATGCCTGTGTACATTTAAATACATACCTGCATTTACGTGTGACAAACCAGCCCAGAGAGAGTTTATTCATTATTGCTGTTATTGGCAGGAACCTTTTCTTCCTGTGCCTAAATATAAAGGGAAAAAAAATCTATATTATTGTTTCATGCCAAGTTGTACAAGATGCCAGTACACAGGTTAATGAAAAAAATGCATGAATTTGGATAGATATATAAAGGTCTCTTGGGTGTTCAGTCATAAATCTTTGTAGCTGGAAGGCAGAGCAGACATAAATAGGCCTGATATAACCAACTGTTTTACATACAAATGAATGCTTGACTTTTATTTAGTTGACAATATTATTATTTCGAATCCAGGGAGAATATTAAATGAATTTTGTCGTGCTGTCTCCATTAGGAGTGATCCCTGATCTGTGAATTGACTGTAGTGCAGGCTTTGGGTTCCATGCAGAGCTGTAGGAAGTGAGGGGGTGTGCTTTATTTCATGTAATAGGGCAAGTGTCACTGAAATGCACTGGGTTCTTTAGAGAAATATGCCCTCCTTTAAAGCTCCACTGGGAAGGAGGAAAAAAGGAAATAAATTGACTGATGATGGCCCCATACTTGTAATTATGGGTTCTGTACAATGTATTTCTACTGAACTGACAGCAGCAGAGAACTTATTTCTTTTTAAATAGAAATTATTTCTTCTTTCCTATGCCAGGCACTATGTGCTGGTGTAAGCTGCCAAGTTGTCAGTGCTAGGATCCACATTTACTTATTTATTACTTGCTTATTTATTATCTGTGTGACATGCACAGCATTCCCCTCCCTCTGCCTGGCAGCAGGAGGGAGTGCACAAGGTATGGAAACCCCCAAATCCCCCTCTGGTGCTCATCTTACTGGAAATGGGGGCAGAAATCACCAATGTATTGACACTGCTGCTGGGCCAGGCTCATGCTGCAGCCTGCTCTGTGTCAGGGTTGCAGGGGGGCCTTGAGAGGAAAAGGCTCCATCAGTCCCTGGAGTAAAAATAGATGTTCTGTGGGGTTTCCCTGCAGTACCATCCAGCTCCTTGGAGTTACTGGCCAGTATTAAAAACATAAATAAAATGGTGTTTGTTTATTCTGGTTGTCCACTGACTGCAAACCCAGAAAAAAAAGACTTGCTGCACTTTACTGGGCAGTAAAATAGATCTGGAGGGACTGTGCCAAGGGCAAGCAGAGATGAGGCTTTTTGAGTTAATTTTGTGAGAGTAGCAAGAAAAGGGCAGGAGTGGGACTTATACAACTTGTTCTTTAAGCTGTGTGTCTTTGAGTAAGTAACACTAAAATAACTCCAAACACTCAGGGGTTTTTTGGAAGCTCACTGACAAATGCTCTCAGCATTTCTTAAACACAAATCAGTGTCCCTGTGTGTTTGTCTGGGAGCTGGGGTTGGTCATTGCTGAGCCCAGTCTTTTTGCTGACGAGAGGTCTCGGCACAGCTTGGCTTTTAAAATACTCTTTAGTAGAATCTGTGGTCCTAAGATACCTCTGAATGCCTGAACACGATTTCTTCACTGCTTTTGTGTCTTCAAGCTCACGAAACCCATGGTAGGTAAATGTGATTATCTATCCTTTACAGATAGTGGATGGGATAAAGAAAAATGAAGTGATTTGGTGAAGGCTGCATGCACACAATCTGTAGCAAAGCTGGGACTCAGCTCTCACCCATGGACCACCCTCCCTCTAGAGCAGTTGGTGCAATTTTAGTTTTCCACCATTTTCCTTTGGGTAGAGCAGATGCTATCCTAGAACCTACAGGTGCCTCTGTAAGGGATTGAACAGCCTGAGGGAAAAATTAAATCTGAGAATATTGCTGGATATGTGAACTGTGTGCTGGGAGAGCTGCCATATAGAAAGGACCTTGGTCACCCTTCCAAATTATCCCTTTGTTATTAGGTGAAATAGGAAAATATGTTGGGATACTTGAGTCTTCTCAAATACTTTCCTTTATTTTGTCCAGCCTGCTCTTTTTTCTTTTTTTTTTTTTTTTTGGCTGCTTCAGTGAGCTGGCTTTACTTCTGGTCCCAGCTCTGTGTGGCTCCTCTTGCTGAGCTGCTGCTCCAAGGCAGATGAGTTATGCAGAAGGTGCTCTCCTGTTGCCTTTGCATTTTTTAGCACTGCCAGACACAACCATCCTGCTTTCCCTTCCCTGAGTTTAGTTCCAGGCTATTTCTTGCCTCTTTGGGTGCACAAAGTAAAGCTCAGCTTAGCTGGGTTGCTGCAGGTCTTTGAGGTCGTCTTTGCTCTTGGCTCACCTAAGCCATGGAAATATTGTAGCTATTGAAATTTCTCTGAAGGGAAGTTTAATTTTAAAACAAAGCCTTCCAACAGTCAGAGCCAGCCAGCTCAGAGGATTGTGCTTTCAGAAAAAAATAAAGGAAAAAAAAATTAGCATTTGAAAGCAAATCTTCTTGATCCCATAGTAATCTGGGAAATTAATATTAAAAAAAATATGGAGTACCACAGTATTCTTATTTTCTCAGAGCTGAGAAGCTTAAATCTAATAGTGGAGGGTGCTACTGAATCTAAAAGTCTGGATATTTAAAATTTTAATTGGAATTGTCTTTTTGGTCTCAGCAGAGCCCTTGAGAGGAAAGCGGAAGCCTTGGCCACCCTGTCCCTGTGCCTGTGGCAGGGCAGGTTTGTTCCTGGGCTGGGAGCCCAGCAAACCACGGGAGGTTTTCCTTTGCTGCTGCACAGGGATGTGGTGGCTGTGCTCTGGAGCCTGGGGAGGTGCCATGTGCCAGGCTGGCTTTGAAGCACCCACTGCTCCAGCCCTGCTGGCCTCGGGGATGCCAGCTCGGGTCAGCTCTGCACCAGCACGAGGGGTGTGGGCTGCTGATCAAAGGGCTGGCAGGAGGAGAGGGCAGGGGAAAAGGCTTCTGACAAATATCTAGATCCTTGAAGCACAAATGAAAGAACGAGGGATGATGTGCACCCTTTGCTGCTGGATCCTCTCGCTGCCTCAGCGTGGTTTGCTGCAAAGCCAGAGTTTCCTTTGAATAATTGTGTTTGAAAGAAGCCCAGCCAGCACGGGGTGGTGGGTGTGTGGCCCTGCAGAGAGCCAGGCAGGGCTGCTCCAGGACCAGCTGCTGCTGCTCCCCAGCATGACACAGCCTGGGGAATGGTGGCAGTGGGCAGCAGAGAAGTGTCCCAGAAATTGTTTTTGGACTGAATTATAATTAAAAATAACTGCAGGACATAACGAGCACAAGCTACAAAGGAAAGATGCAGAAGCACTTGGAAGTCTTCCTGTTCTGTTTTCAAGTCCTGCTGGACACCCTGGTCTTAGACACTGCCAGGGATCCAGGGGCAGCCATGGCTTCCCCACCCTCACAGGGATCAATTTCTTCCCAATACACAATATCACCCTCTCTATGTCAGTTTGGAGCCATTAATGCAGGATGTCCTCCCGAATAAGTAGCAACACTCTATAGCTGTCACATTAGGAACACCTTTAGTGTCCAGCTTCTACCTCCATCATTATCAGCCCAAAATATTCCCCAGCCTTAATAAGACCTGGGTTGGAAAGCACCAAAGGCTTAAAAATGTAAAAATCATGAAAATGAAACCACAAAGAGGACTTTTTTCTTCCTCCTTGTGGAGAAATCCCTATGGCTTAACAAGAGGAGACTTCTCTCTCTGAAGTGAGCTGAAAAAAAAGACTATTTAAGTTGGAAACTGACTGAAGTAGTTTTTGTATGTTTGTTTTGTTGTTATAAAGGTTGAGAGAGAGAAGGAAGGAGTAGTCTGAAAATCTTATTCTGAATTTGTTTTTCTTCCTTCCTTGTATAATTAATTTCTCTTTATACCCTTAAAAGTTTTAGGCCTGCCTTGCTTCTACTCCTGGTTCTGTCTCACAACAAAATATAAGTATATTTAAATTGGCAAATCTAAACCATAACATTATTTAATACATTGACCAGGAAATTCAAATTAAACCAAAACAGGCTGGAAGTGCCTCAGACTGCCCAGAGTTTTTGCCTTGCTGTTAGAGGTGCTGAGGACCACTGGGCTCACAGTCACCTGCTATGGATGCCCCAATACCACTTTATAAGTTTTTTTGCCATTGTGGCAGAGATTAATCCATATCTCAGACCCTCTTCCTCCAGGTCTGCTGCACCACAGCTCCCATCTCTGGGCATTACTTTACTGCCTTTCAGGTAGTTGGTTCTTAAAATTTCATGTTCCTTTGCTGCTGGAAATGTTGTAAAATAGCTTTGTTCAGCATGCTGTAAAGGGCTACTGCTAATAGCTAATATTCTTGTTTAATTTTTCAGCTGTAAATAAGAAAACATAAACAACAGTGGACAGCACTGGCTCTGTGGTGCTTGCTAATGTGGGAAACAGTTATTCACATGCCTTTTGTTCATAGCTCCAAAAACAAAGGGAAAGGAGGAGAAGCCCTGTGAGGCTTGCAGAAGCACTTAGCAATTTGCACTGAGGGCTGTCAGGGAGCTCTGGCTCCTTCCTGGGAAGTGCCTCTGTGGGCCCCTCAGCAGCACAAGCTCCTACAATGTGTGGTTAAATGCAACTTAACTCCTCTTTATTTGCATTTAATGTGCCACGACTGAACAGAGGTGCAAGCCCAGGTAATGAATACAACTGCAGTCTCTTTATGGCAATAAGAGTCATTTTTCCTGAATGTATTTATATGAATGAATTTTCCCTGTGGTATGGGAAGGCTTCACTGAGTGGCGTGCTCAGAAACTTGGAATTCTGGCTCTGTGTCTTCCATGGCTGCAATTCCTGTGTCTGTGGTGACCCTGGTGTGGTTTCTTGTAGATTTTTCACAGCAAATCTCCTTTGGTGCTTCAATGCTGACTCCTGGGCATGGCTGAGAGCAAGTTTGAATGCTGCTGGCACAGAGCAGCTGCAATTAAGACATCAGGATCTGTGAAAGTGCTGCTGTCACTCAGCATATTGGCTGATATGAAGCATTTGTTGGCATTACTGATTTAAGCTTTTCTGTATCACCTACTCCTTGTCACTCACTTGGTTTTTGTGGTTCACAAAAGAAAAACACCTGCAAAAGAACAGAGATCCCACGTGCCTGACAGCTTTTGCCCTGAGGGAGGGGGGAGCTGTGCCTGGCCTGGGAAGTAGGAGGGGATTGGGATAAATTGTGCCTGGGCTGTCCCCAACTTCATTATGATGAAATCAGAGCTTAGTGTTAACCCAGATCTTCACACAAAAGGATCTTCAGCATCAAATTTGGGGCTTTAACCCCCAGCTGGCAGCCGGGCATGGCAGCAATATCCTTTGGTCTTAGATATCAAGCTGATGTGAGGGAAATTTCTTCCTCTGTGTGCTGAAGAGGCCCCAGGAGAGCTGCCTTACACTGTGATTCCCATTGCTGCATGAACAGAGCCAGGAGCAGAGAACAAAACACTCCTGCAGCTCTCCTGGGTATGTGCAGGGTGTTTGCACGTGGCCTGATGGAGGAGGCAAACATAAATACCTGTTTGTGCCAAAGGAGTTGCGTGCTGCTCATGCACATCATCAGGGTGTGTGTGGGAGGGGGGAAATAGATCTGTGAGTTAGAGCTCTGGGAAACAATGCTGAAATGATTCTGCATGGAGGACCGTGTGTTCAGGGGCCTGGGGGCTGCTGTACTGGAATTCAAAGGCAGTTAAATTAAGGTTTGTTAATGAGAGGTGTCCCTTTAGAAGGCAGTGATTACAGCCTTTATTTGGCACGCAGACACAGAGGAGATCTCCCTGTCCTGCCCAGAAATGGGGATAAGTTATCCTGCAAACTTCAGAAAGATCCATGCTTCCTTAAAGAAATTTTTCCTTTGCACTCAAATGGCCCTCAGTTACAGGGGGGACTCTTCACTGAGCACCCCAGGATGAATATTTTAGTCCATAAGAGCCCATCATGGTTTGGTAGAACTTGTGTGAGACTGACTCAGTGTCAGTGAGCTATCAGTGCCAGATTTCTGCTTGATGGGGCTTGTGCTGGGACTTTTGAGTGTTTGTAGTGGGAGCAGGGTGTGGGTGTGGCACAGGGCAGAGTGTGGGTGTTGCTGTGGTGAAAGCTCAGGTGCAGCTCATCCTCTGTGGGGGGTCACAGCTTGTGCTGCTGGAGTGGGACACTTGGGGATGCTGCCCTTGCTCTGAAGGCAATGGATGTGGGTAAGTTCAGAAGACAGAAAGTGCTTCACCATCCATTATTTAGTCTTTGGAGGGGAGAAGAAACCCCACGTGCTTATGTGCTTTTTATGAGCTGCTCTTTTGCTTTGAAGATGGGAACCTGAGTGAACTCCCTGGTGAAAGCCCTTGGGGTGTGCTCTGTTCCCAGCCACTCACCTGGCTTTGGGGAGCAGCAGGAGCTGTGCCCTGTGCTGGGCACCAGCAGCACCAGCCGGGGCTGGCAATGGGCATTGCTGGCTTCCAGTGCAGGAGGGGACTGCAGCTGTTCCAGCTGTACTCTCTGGCACTGAGCAAGTGATGTGAGTGTGAAACAGCAGCTCTGCCAGGTGTCAGCAGCTGTGAAACACAGTGAGCAGAGATGAGTGTCTGACATGACTCTGCCCCTGATTAGCTGCCAGGCTGTTGTTAGTTGGCTTCCTCCCCTGGTGTAATCCTCAAAAAAAATAAACTTGGCTGTTTTCCACCAGGACTTGGGGGTTCCTTTTTGCATTTCCTTATCCTTAGGCTTCCTACATCTCCCTTCTCCTCTGCACAGAAGGGGGTGGTGAATATAGAGATGAAACACCCACTTATTATATCCTGCATTGTCCACCCAAGACAGGTGGGATCTGAGGCCAGGGCAGGAAATGAGTTTCCTTTTTGATGGATTCAAATAAGAAAGCATCTTTTAAGATAAATTCTTCTTGTTGCTCACTTGTTCATTTCTAAACAGTATTTTATTACTTCTTGGGATGTATTAATTCTGTTTTTCCACTTCAAGGATTCTTCCTGCTTTTTTTCTAGGATCAAGATGGGCTTTTAAGAGAGTGAGAGACTCCTTGGTGACTCCTTTCCTTCTCCAACCACTGTGAGCTGCTCCGGTCTACAGCAGGGCCAAGCTGAAGCTGGTGGGAGAAGAGGAGGGGAAACCCCTCTTTACTTATGTTTGAAGGTTAGAAAAATCAAGGATGGGAATGGTGATGAAAAATGCATGCCCCTCATGTGGGAGCTGGCCTACATTTCCCACCAAATGCCTCCTGGCCAATGTTTTGAAGATATACCCTGTGTTTTTTCTGTTGTTTCTCTTCTGTCTGCATGGGTGCATTTGGATGATCTCATTCTCCCTGCACCGTGTAATTCTCCTGTGAGGTGGAGCTGGGGCTGGATGCTCTGTGCTGTCAGTGATGTGTTTGGATGTGTTTGGCCACCTCAGCAGCACCTAGTGTCCCCAAATTCAGTGGAAGCCAGTCTGCAGGAGGGAGTTCAGCCCTCCTGAGCTCTGGTGAGAGCACAACATGCAGGCTGTGCTGGTGGAGCTTTGGGCACAAAGTCCAAAGGATTCCTCTTGCTGGCACAGGGGCTGGATAAACGTGGGGAGGGGACACTAAACTTATCATCAATTAATTTCTGTGTCAAGGAACACTGGTCCCCAAGCTCTGTGGCATTAGCAGTGGTGCAGCCCCATAGGGAGCTACCCAAACAAATAGTGGGGCTTCAGTGTGTGTGAGCTTTCTATAAATATAATCATACAAAAAGAGCAAGCCCTGGCTGGGAGGCTGCTCTCCTGCCCCTGTGCCTTTTGTCCCTATTGTCTTCATCTCCCTGCTCTGTGACTCTCAAAGTCTGTCCCCTCCATTCTGTATCTCACTTACTTCATGCTTTTCCCACCATATCCTGTTTTCCCTTTGCAAGGAATTGCTCCTCCACACAACTCAGGTACTGGGTTCACTTGCAAGGAGGGATGTGCACAAACAGGATCACCACAAAATCTAGGTTGGAAGGGTCCTTTGGCAGCCAAGTGGTGCCAGGATGTGCATGCTCTGGCTGTCCAGCTCGCAGGCTCCTCCTGAGCTCCTGTCATCTTTGCTTTAGGTGGTGGTACAGACAAGGACACTAATAACTTAAGTAATTACTCATGTCCAAATCAATTTGCTGCCCTGTCGGCTTAATTTTCTCTTTGGAGCCAATATCAGCATTGATTCCTGAAGTCACCCTTCACATCTCCAGTACTGTGTGCAGTGACTTCTGGAACACAGTCTGAAGGAAAGCTCTGCCTTCAGTGGAACTTGTTTTCTAATTTTTGTAGCAGTTCAAATACGTTTTTGTGGGTGAAAATTATTTTTCTGGTAGATCACGGTGATCTGGTGAAAAGGCAATATGAATTCCACACTTTTGCTTAGACTAACAACACACTGAAGATTCCTCAATCTCCACCCACAGCTTGGAAGGAGATGAGAGTTTTTGTCACCTTTAAAGTGTAAAAAGCTGGATCACTATCCAAGCTGGATGGGGGTAAGGGGCTGCCTGGTCCTCAGTGTCCATCAGCTCCATTCAATCAGAATGGTTTGGGTGGAAAGGAACCTTAAAGCTCATCCAGTTCCACCCCTGTCATGGCAGGGACACTTCCACTGTCCCAGGCTGCTCCAAGCCCTGTCCAACCTGGCCTTGGACACTTCAGGGATCCAGGGACTGCCACAATTCTCTCATCCTCTGGGATGCAGAAAAACCAAAGTGTGCAGAGATCAGGGCGGTGTTGAATCTTAATTCTAATTTGTTAAATTTTCAGGAACATTTGCACCCGTGTGCCCTCTTTTGGCTCAGGTGTGGCTGCCCTGGCTGATATGGTGGATGAACACTCCCTGTGCCCACCTGTGGGCATTAATTTTCTTGTTCTGATTTATGTTCTGCCTGCAAAAAACTCTTTATTGGAGGTTGGCCAATAAAAATATATGACTTGAAAGTAATCAGATAATTTAAACTAGAAAATGAAGCATGAAATTCTCATCATCTATATTAAAATCTTAATTTGATGTATTTAAAAGACTTACAATAAATGAAAATGCTAAAGCATGACATTTACTGCTGAATTTTTCTGATTCTTCAACCCACTGAGAGGATGGATGAAACCTGCCGAAACACTTGCATTACCTTGCTGAAGGGCTGACTTTAAAAACTGGTGTTTTCAGAAATTGGAGAAAGAATACTTCGTTTAAAGCAGTTTCATCCAGTGCTAAAGCTCAAAAATTAATTATTTCAAATTTGGTGAGAACAAAACCCAAATGCAGTTCAGGAAAGTGGTTTTCTTTCTGCTGACTCAGATATTATCTTCTTCCACCTGATTTTCATTCAATTAGGTCTAAAATCTCCAAGGTTTTGGCCCTAGTTACTGAAAACAAACAATTCAATTTTATTGATCACATATAGCCCTTCTTTTGTGTTGTAAATCAGATTGAAATGCAAAGCATGTTTTAATAAAAATATTTTTGCTGCCTAGCACACATGAAGGACTTGTAATTGGTAGAAAGCTGTTTGAAATGCTGATTTGTGCATTTTTATTCAGTTACTGTCGTCCAAGTCCAGTTTGACACAAGTGGAAAATAAACTATCATTTAGTAAATAGTAAAGGGGTCACTTAACATTGTTTAACATGGCAAAAAATTGGAAAAACTAGACTGTGAATGAATGCAGGTATCTGTATTTGCCTAAATGCATACAGATGAGGTAGTGTATTGGAAATAAAGACTAAATTTAATTGCAGTTCATGTTTTAATGGTTTCCCACTGATAAGAATAAAACTTTCTGCTCAGCAGTCACTTGAAAGTACAAACAGAAATGGGATTGAGACCAGTGATTTTTGCTGATTTGAAACACTTTTATGTAAATCAACCCAACCCTGATGGGGGGGAAGGAAAAGACTTCCCCAAAATTGGTACAAACCACTGACTGCAGCAGTCCTGGTGCAGGATGGAGCTGCTCTGGTCCCTGGTATCCTGAGCTGGAACTGCCATTTTTCTCCCATTCCAGGACAGAAAAGTTTCCAGCCTTTCTGAGGACAAACAGTGAGAAACAGCAACTAATCAAATGGGGTGTGATAGATGGCTGTTAAAGGAATAAAACCCTGCCCACACTGATAATAAACATTGCAGCTGCTTCCAAAATCACTCCCCAGGGCAGCTCCATCAAACTTTAGTTGTGGAGGAAAAATAACTGTGGCCAGCAGAGCCAGTCTATTCAGTAATAAAAAAGAACAACAGGGAGAAGCCAGTGTGGCAGAGTGGCCTTGGTGCCTCTTGTGGCTTTTGTCAAGGATGTTGTGCCAAAGTGACCCTGAGCCACTGAGACAGGAATCTCCAGCTGGGTCTGAGCCTCACTGACTCTGCCTGGCTTTGGTTTTCCTCTTTCCTTGTGTCCTTCCTATCTATGATCTTCAGGTGATGTTTGGCCAGAAGGTTCTGTATAGGTGGAAGTGGGGGAGGAAGGAGCTGAGAGCTGCTCTGGCACCCTGAGTGTGGCTCCTTCGGGGTAGTCCCACTGATTCTTCTGCTGTTTGTGGCTCTGCATCATCTGAGGCTTCCCATGTGTAAATCTGGTGTAGCAGTGACCAGTCCTGCTGGAGGGCTGGGGGACCAAAGGGTGGGAGGGGACATGCAGTGCTCCCCAAGGTGTGGAGCTCGACCTGCTTCAGGTGTAGGCACAGAGCTCTTAAATTGGGAAATCCCTCCCTCAATCCCTTTCTCAATTAGAGGAAGCACTGACAGCCCTTTTGGAGATATCTCTTCAGCAGCAAGGTAAAAACAGGATGATGTCTGCCTTCCCATCCCCTTTCCTTCCCACAGAAAAGGAGCTGGGATATTTTGGTCTTCACTCCCCAAAACACCAAGAGAAGTGCAGAACTGATCTTGCTTTCACCCACTTCCCTCCCTTCCTCTTCAGGAATTGCTTCTGGAGGCTCCTCCCCCTGCCTTAACAATTTAACTCTAGAATTTTACCCCTAAACTATTGTTCTCATGAAATGCTATGCTTAATAAAATGTGTGGCACATCAATTATTTAGGTACTTGTGACAAAACATAAAACTCTGTTAAATATATCGTAAACTTTGCCTGGCATTCTTGATAATTAAAAATGGATGTTTAAAAATGGATGTAATGGCAAAGTAGTGTAGGTATTAACTCTATTTCAGAGTCCTTGCATTTAAACCAGAGGCCATCAATTTTAAAATACCGTAAAAAATATGGCAAGATTTTTCAATATATCTGATATACTGTCCTATCTATTTAAATTATTAATATGCAATGCAACCAACAGCATAAATTCTTCCCAGCATAAGCTCTAGGCAATCACTCTAAGAGGAGCTGTGAGCTGTGGGGGAGTAGAGATAAACCCCAGCAGGGGTGAAATCCCTTCCTCTGGGCTCAGGTCTCCTCTGCATGCCTGTGCCAATCTCAATTCCTCCCTGCCTTGCCCTCCAGGCTGCATTTTACACCTGGTTTGCCTTTCCAGAGCAGACTGCAGCCTTGTCTCTGCAGTGGGATCCTGGGCATCCCAGCAGGGAGCTCAGGGCAGGGGTTTGGGGTTGCTGACAGGGTGGCCCAGAGCAGAAAGCAGAGTGGTTTGAGCAGGGGAGGAGAAAATCAACCTGCAGGTGCCTGGAGTTGGTGATTCACTGAGTGCAAAGCTGGGGGGAGCTCTGATGGATGGGCAGGTTGGGAAGAGAAGTATAAAATAAATAGGAGAAAGTAGAGATAAGGGCCAAAACCATGGCCCTGCTACCAAACCTTGGGTCATACAGAGCACTCTGCTGGTGGAAATCTGGAGCCACCCCAAGTTCTCGCTCTGTATTAGCAGTTGCTCGGCTAAAATTTTGTTTTCAGGGTAATACCTGTCCCAAGGTCATGAATGAAGGGAGTTCTGCTGATACAGATCAGAAATTTGGGGTCCTTGGGCAGTGTAATATAAAGGAATGGCCCACGTTTCTCATGGAATGCAGCTCCCTGGGGGATAGCAGCAGAAGGTAAAGGCTTGGCAAAGCCCCAATATTTTTCACACCCATACACAGGGCTGAAATAAATAGATCCATTTTTTTTGTGTTTGCTCCAGACCTTGCCCTACTGCTGTGGTTGTGTCTTTGTTTTGGGACAAAAGGAGTGAAATGAATAGGTAGCATTTTCCCTTCCTTACCAGCATCTCTCTAGGAGTCCTGGCTGAGGGAAAAGCTTATTTTAAGTAAATGCAGTTGATGTGGGGTGTGGCGTGAGGAAGAGATGCATCATGAAGTCCCAGAATGCAGGAAAATGTTCCATGCTGGGAATTGCACTTTGTTTGTAAAAGTGAACAGATTGAGCAGTGGGGAGGAAAAAAAAAGAGCATTAATTCACTTCAGTTTGGTGTGCTGTTCCTGATGTGCTGTTTTTGGAGGCTGTGTCTCAGGACAGCACTCAGTGTACCTGGCCTGCTGATTAATGTTTTCTCAGGGGGTGAATTTATCCCTGGCCTGGCACAAGTAGGTGATGGGTTTTTGTCTTTGATCCTGAGATTTACAGCACTTGCCATTAAGGAAACTGCAGAATTTTGTGTGTTTGGGTCTGGATTGATGCTGCTGCTGTCCAGAGGAACAGGGGGATCCCAATTCCCTCCCCTTTCTCTGCTCCTTTAATTTTCTACTGAGGGCTGACTCTGCCCTGGTCCCCTGTCTAACCCAGCTGTATGAGTGCTCCTGGCTCCTTTGCTCTATCAATACCCCTTCTATTCCTTTGAAGGCAAGAACTGCAGGTGATATTTTAGAGAAATCAATGTGGAGGGAAAACTGGCAGCTTTGACTGCATGAAATGACAAATGCCTCGTTATTGGCTCAAAGATTTTTTTGGGGGAGGAGGATGTGGTTGGAAAACACAAGTGTGCTGTTTTTCTTTGTAAATGGACTCATTG
The DNA here is from genome assembly GCA_013397375.1 of Toxostoma redivivum. Lineage (NCBI taxonomy): Eukaryota > Metazoa > Chordata > Aves > Passeriformes > Mimidae > Toxostoma > Toxostoma redivivum. Next base: position 1,868,030 of record VXBI01014838.1, read on the forward strand.
TGGCTGCTATGAGAGTGTGTTTTACTTTCTGTTTAGTGCCATCTTCATTATACACCAGGATGGATCTCTCTACACAGCAGAGCACATAACAAGGAATTTATCATCCTGTACACAGGGTCACTAATAGTGATTAGTGTGGGGCTTCTCTACAAGATAGTTCTTCTTCTATGAAGAATAATAAAAACTGATAAAGAATAATAGAAAAACAGGACAAAGAGCATCCTCCTGACATGCAGTGTATGTGGAACACCTTTCTGGGCAGGCAGTGCTGGGTGCAGGGGAGACAAATTCAGGAGGGGAGGCATTTTCATAGGATCATAAATCATCCTGGGCTGGGAGGGACCCCCAGGATTCCCCAGGGCAGCCCCAGCCCTGCACAGACACCCCAACAACCCCACCCTGAGCAGCCCTGGCAGCGCTGTCCAAACGCTCCTGGAGCTCTGGCAGCCTCGGGGCCGTGCCCGTTCCCTGGGGAGCCTGGGCAGTGCCAGCACCTCTGGGGCAGGGAAGAACCTTCCCTGATATCCACCCTAAACCCCTCTGGCACAGCTCCATGCCCTTCCTGGGGTCCTATCACTGGTAACCAGAGTGCAGAGATCAGTGCCTGCCCCTCTGCTTGCCCAGGTGAGGAGGTGTTTTAGCTGTACCACCCCCATTTCTGTTTGCCTGACCGTTCCCCAGCAGCTCAGTGATGGATGTTTGTTGTGCTTTCTGGACAGCCACCTGTGTGCTCTGCTACCCCTCATATCCAACAGTTTCTTTTGGCTCTGGCCCTCAGTGTGCATTGCTGCAGTTCAAACATCTTCATCCTCACTTTACCCTTAGCAGGAGTGAAGGATGATCTGTCCATCTCCCTGTCTGAGGCTGCAGCACTCCCAACATGAGGATTTACCCTGATTTACCTCTACACCTTCTCTTCTCTAAACTGAATCACAACTCCTTTGTCTTCCCTCACAGTTCCCCATTTTTCATCCTTATTTTTCCCAGCATTTTGCCCAGGTCAGAGGGTGCTCCCAGTGGCCCAGGATGAATCCTCAGACAGTGCATACAGATGTGTTCCTGCAGTGCCCATACACCAGTGAGAGCCGCCCTCTGAGCGTGCTTGCCACCTCGTGCACCTTGACAATGTCACCTAATCAAAATTCTGTGCCTTGCTTAAAGCAGTGTCATGTAAAATGATGCCAAAGCCTTGCTGTGGCCCTTGTATACAGCAGTAACTGCCTCTCCCTGAGTCCTGCTGCCCTGTCATGGAAAAATATGAGATTGGCTTGATATTTGTTCTTGACAAATCCGTGTTGGCTGTCCCTCACTGCCTTGTTATCTTTTTGATGCTTAGAAAGTGTTTGTTTGATGATTTGTTGCAATATTTTTTCTGGGAATTGAAGTTAAGCTGCCTGACCTGTAATTCCCTGCTATGTTTGCTGTTCTCAGCCCTTCTGGGACTCATCACAGTCCCTGAGTTTTCAAAAATAAGTGCTAACAGCCCTCAGATTGTCTCCACCAATTCCAAGTACCTGGCAGTGAATCTCAGCAGCCCCAGATGATTTAAAAATATGTAATTTATATAAATAGCTCCTAGACTATTGCCTTCCCCTTGTAGTCTGAATTCTTACCTTTTTGTAACAAGTAACCATTGAAATATCTCTATAAATGAATCCATAATTTTTATTGGGAAGCTTTACCCTCTGCAGTGACAGCTGGGAACAACTCTGCTGAATGATGGAGGAGCTCTTCTCCTGGTCATAAAATTATTATTAATTTGACTTAAGGTTTTGGGTTTCAGTGCTATAATTTAGGTTCCTTACAAGCTCTACAGCAATATACAACCTAATCTATTTTTAATTTTATTTCCCAGGTGTATTTCCTACTCATTTACACAGTCCTTAGCCTTTTGAATCAGTTTCTACAATTGACCTGTCTGTGGGCCAGCATGACTAGATGATTTTCCATAGTTTATTTAGCATATGGAAATATAGTTTCTTATTTAATATCTGTAAATATATAAGGGATTTTTTTTTTAATATTCAAAGTCAGGTAGTTCTGGAGGCATGCTGGAGTGGGTAGAAATTCCCTGATGTGCCTCAACACCTCTGCTGTGCCCTGCCAGGCTCCAGCACCTGGGATGGGTATCCTGGCTTATCCCACCATCCACAGTGCCTGGGGGACAGAGCCAGGGCAGCAAATGTCATTGTCCCAAATTATCTTAACTTTCCTTGCCTTTAAAATAGGCCAGGAGAATTTTCACTTTGGAATAATGACACTTTAAATTTACTTTTTGTCTTGTTTTACCATCTTTTTGTGACACTGTTAATAGGGATGAACAGATTTAACTGATAATGGTGTACTATGACAACCTGCTAAGCAAATCACACTGAAGTTTTTCTTCCCTGCATTAGGGATGGCTGGGATTTGGCTTGCTGAATGAAATATCAATTTTTTTCCCTGTGTTTCAAAGTAGTTCCCATCTAGATGACAATGAAATGGTTTGACAGTTTTCAAGTAGGCAACACTTTGATCTGCGTGTCAACTTGCCTTTAACTCACTTCATTGGAACAAACAGGAGATATTCTGTTCTACAGAACAAGTATTTTGTGTCTGTTGTCCCTGATATTTTTAAAAGAAAAAGTCAGGAGTGTTTTGATTCATGCATTCCATCACAGTAGAATTTGTCAGTCACAGTAATATGTTATAAGTTACAATAGAATTGACATAAACTGGGAAAAAAAACCCACCAAAGATTAACAACAGAACTGAAACGAAAATTTCTCAATTCTGAAAATAAATCTTTAATGGAAAGTTTGAGAGAAAAGCATGTCATTTCATAATTTCTTACTGGTGATTGACAGAAAGGAGCCTTTTTCAAATAACTTCAGTTTCAAAGAAACTGAATTATTTGAACTGAAGGACATTTGGAAACAAAAACCAACCAAACAAGAGGTTCTTGTTGCCACTCTGAGATCCATAAGTGACCCCTATGTGGGTGTAAACATTGGATCATGTTGGAAAATCTCTCTCCCCATTAATCATTCCTTCTTCTTGCAGGAAGGGCCTTTTCCTTGTGCAGGAGCTTTTCTGGTACTCTCAGTAACCTGGTCTAGTGGGAGGTGTCCCTGCCCATGGCAGGGAGCTGGAACTGGGTGAATTTTAGGGTTTCTTCCCTACCCAAACCATTCCATGACCAAGGATGATGATCAAATAACTAATTAGTACCATATCAGTGTATTCTTACAAGACTGAATGAAAAGAGAAGGACCACAAACCAATTCTTTACATCATTTGCAGCACTTTTGCTTTGTAGAAGCCCATCCTGTCCCTGCCCCAGCCTGGCCCCTGTCTCTGGATCTCATCTGAGTGTTTCTTTCAAAAAGATTTATGTTGGAAAATGGTTATTTGAAGATATTGTGTTTTGTGCAGGTGCAGCATACAGAACTGGTATTGATTTGACAGTTTAAGTTTTCAGGGGAAAAAAAAGGCAACATTTTGGAAATTGATGGGATTCAAATGACAGGTTTTGATATTTTTAGTTTGAAATAATATTTAAATTCAAAATACAGAAAAGGCAAAGGGAGGAGAAATCAGAAACCAAAAATGGAGATAAACAGCAGTTAATGAGATTATTTTTCTTCTCTTTGGAAAGACATTTAATAATTTAACAAAGAAATAAAATGGTAATAAAAAATTTTACATTTCCATTCAGGGCAAAGAAAAGGTCAAGACTGTGTGGCCAGTCCTTTGCCAGGTGCCTACCAAGAGTAAAAGAGCTGCAGCTGGGAAGAAAAGGCTCATTTCTGCAGCACAAAACCTTCCATCCCTTCCAGTCCCATCCAGCCTGGATTCCATCATGGGCAATCTTTATTCTGAAAAGTCCTCACAGCAGAGTCAGAGCTGTGCTGAGATCCACGCTGGGTCTGCATCCTGCCAGGGCTGCTGTGCTGCTCCTGGGGGCACAACCAGGGCAAAACCTGCAGCTTTTAAAGCTGGGCACGTGGGGAGCTGTGGAGGGGCTGCATGAGGACACAGACACACAGTGAGGATGTGTGCATGGGCTCCTGTATCCTGAGCCACTGCTAAAGCCAGCATCAGGCTGCCAGGCGTGTGCCCAGCTCAAGCCTTGCAGGATTTGAAAGGCTAGGTCTAAGCACTGGTAAGTCTCTGCAGGGCCCAGCCTAAGCTGGCAGATTGGCTGGCTCTGCAAGCAAAATAATAATGAATGTAATTGTATGTAATTTCCAACTTGCCCGTACTCAGAAGTCAATTGGAGTAACTAGAGAACCCTAATTTCCTTGGCACAAGGCAGTCCTGTTTGAATTGGGTGAATAGCATAGAATTCTCCTTTCATTTGCCCCTTGAAGTATTTCCTCCCCTGTCTGCTCTCACCTTTGATGGACAGATCCCTCCTAATAATACTGATGAACTTGGTGGCATGAGGCTTCCCCTGTCAGCACACACTGAGAGATGTCGCCCTGAACCTTGTCACCCTCATGCTGACTGAGTGTTCCTTCAGCCCAGGTTTTGTTGAGATCTGCCCAAGGACAATGCCAAGTCCCCAGTGCACCGTGCTTTGGATGGGGCTGGGGCTCTGCAACAGAGGGGTGGTGCTGAGGTGAGGTTTGGTTTAGGAGCAAACCCAGGGCAAATCCTGGCATCAGGGGGTACAGGGGCTTGGCTGGGCCCTGTATGGCAGCACCATTAGAATTTACAGATGTTTTTAGACAGCAGAAGTGTCTCCTGTGGCAGGGCAGAGGAGAAGCCCCGAGTGCCCTGCAGCAGCAGCAGGAGGTCAGGGCTCATCAGTGCCTGAAGTGGGAGCTGCAGGGCTGCAATTTGCTGAACAAACCATGCCTGGACACGTTTGAGATGTGGCTGGGGGATACTGAAGTGCTGGGAGGCGGATTTGCACTTTATACCTTTCTTTCTCCATTGCCATTCCTGCACGTAAAGACATTAAATCCTTTTGGCCTTGAGAAAATTACTGCAGGATCTTTGGTGATTGCTGCTTGGCAGGAGAGCATCCTGTATCTAAAGGGGAGATTTTTTTGCTATAAATCTCCAAAGATATTTAAGATCCATGACTCTTACCTTTGAAAGTCTACTGTAAAATCCTGCAATATGAAATACATGCACATACAGAGAGCTTGGCACACAGGAGGACTCACCTCCAGCTCCAAAATTACTAAGATCTGCAACATTCATCCCAAAAACCTTGCTATAAATTAAAGCTCAGGGAAGGAAAAGGCTTTGCTGGGGTTGCCTCTGCTGGGAGGTGGAGGGATGGGGAGGCTGCAGCAGGGCAGGGGGTGACGTGCTGCTGAAAATCCAGGGCAGCTCCCATCCCAAGGCCTTTGTCTTGGAAAAGAACTCAACCCACAGCAGAGAGAGAGGAATGGATACCCACAAAAAGTAAAACATATCTTCATTGCCTATTTTGACTTAATTTGGAGTTCTAGTTTCACTGCTGCAACTATTTTTTAAAAATTATTTCTAAACCCGAAAGTATAAAAAAAAGGGAAAAGTTAAAGTCTGAAATCCATTCAAAGCTTTTTAATCTGTGGACATTTAAAATACTGCCTCACTTTGATGTTGTTTGTGTTCTTGGTGTTGAAGCTGAATTCTAATTATTCTCCAGTAGCTTTGCTTGCTAACTCAATCTTCCAGGCTCATATCACATGGAAGCTTAAAAAAAAAAAAATCCAGACTTCACTTTTAAGCTGTTTCACTTTAAACAATTTATCCTTTCTGAGATACCTGATTGCACAGGCTCTCTGAGCTAACCACATGATGTGTGTGTGTGTTCCATCTCTGATGGCAAACAGCATATCTGATCCCTATGGAGTGATCCACTGGGGAATGGTGGTAATTAATCTCTAACAAATAGAAATTTGGAAACATCTGTGTAGATTTAAGTTTAGGGAGCAGACAGGGGAACAGGTTTCAGCAATGGGAAGAGAGTAAGAAAGCAGAACTCAAGGTACCAGGCAAATATTGCAATTAAATTAGTCAGCTTGAGGAAATTAAATCAAGGGAAATTGGAAAGTGTCATATTTTTGGATCTGGATTACTGGCTGTGAGATTTTGAAGAGAGCCAGTGAAGAATATAGAAGATAATAAATTTTAATTTTTTTTTCCTGGTGACTCAGAGGAGAGGTGGATGAAGCCCTTTCTGATTTTGTGATAATTAATGTGACTCCCATTGCAAAGTGAAATGCAGTGATTAGTTATAAGTCAGCTGAACTCTCACAGCAGGTTTTCAGAGAATTTCTCATTGTTTCAGTCCTGCTAACAACACAAGGTGCTGCTCTTGCCTGGGCCTGTACTATTTATAGCATGAAGCTTTGCTGAAGAACTCTGGCAAAGTCCCAGTTAAACCCATAGTTAATTTAAATGCACAATTGTGTATCAATAGTTATGAATAGACACCTAAATGTGCTTGTGGAAAATCACACTTCTGACCTGTGAAAGTGCAGATTTAGCTATTCCTTTAAAAAGAAATGTGTAAGATGCTAGGAGTGCATTTATAGCAATGCCCAGCAAGAGGTAAATAGGGCACGTGGTCAGAGATGGTGGAAAACAGAACCAGGGACTTTTCTTAAAGATTTCTAATTTGTGCCAGCTTGTAAATACTGTGGGTATAGTTTTGATAACCTCTGACAATCCCAGCACAGGTGTTCCAGCAGGTCCCAGCAGGCTGAAATTCAGCAGAGAGAGCAAGGGCGGCCAAAGGCTCTTGCACACAGCAGATGAGTTTATGCTTCATTTGTCATGGTTACTCAGGTAGGCAGCACTGTGCTGACAGCTAAGAGAGAAAATGGGATGTGTCCTCCTCCATGGAGATTGGGGAAAGGAGAGTCCATGGACAGAGAGGCAGACTTTGGGAGGCAGCAGATCTTCCTGTGGCTGTGCTCTGCAGGAGGAACAAAGGCACGAGGAGGATTTGCAATGGCTATCCCAGGAGGTGCAGGTTACCTGCTCCTTTCTGGAAAGCACTGCCACCACCTCCTTCCAGAGCCTGATTCTTCCTTGCTCAGGGTGCTGTGTGAGAGGAAACCTGGGGGTTCAGGGGTTCAGGTATGACCATCATGCTCCCAGTGTCCCATGAGGAGCAAGCATGCTGTGGAATTAGAACCATAAAATCACAAATAGTTTGGGTTGGAAGAGACTTTAAAGTTCATCTCATTCCATGGGTGGGGACACCTCCCACTGTCCCAGGCTGCTCCAAGCCCTGTCCAGCCTGGCCTTGGGCACTGCCAGGGATCCAGGGGCAGCCACAGCTTCTCTGGGCACCCTGTGCCAGGGCCTGCCCCGCTCACATTAGGAAGAATTCCTTCCTGATATCCAATCTAACCCTGCCCTCTGTCAATTTGAAGCCATTCTCCCTTGTCCTGTCCCTCCATCCCTTGGGAATTGTCTCTCTCCATGTTTCCTGCAGCTCCTCCAGGCCCTGCAAGGCCACCCTGAGCTCAGACAAAGCTTCTCCTCTCCAGGTGAACAATGCCAGCTGTGCCAGCCTTTCCTCCCAGCAGAGCTGCTCCATCCTCTGCTCATCCTGCTGCCTCCTCTGGGCTCCTTGGAAAAGCCAGAAGATTTTTGGCACCCTCAATGACCTTCCTGACAGAGTGGAGAGAGAAGAGGAAAGCGGGTGAAGGAAAAGGTTTATTGTCTCCCTCTCTCAAGAGCCCAAAAACTCCTTCCAAGGCCTGTAGCAGAAATGCACTGCTTTTCTGCTTTTCTTGAGGCTTGCTAATGATACAATTCCTTTCCAAGAGGGGAAAGCACTGAAGGAATGCACTGAGGGATCTGGTGGTCAGTGAAGCAGCTGTCCTCCTGTAAGTGTCTTTTTTTAAACTTATTTTTCTTTAAAATGTGGCAATGCTTTTAGTAGAACAGCTTTCAGGACTGCATGGCCACAAAAGGAGTCTGGCTTTCCTTCACATGTGCTGATGCTGAAGTCATTGAGTATTTTTACATTACATAGGAACTTCTCTTCTGGAAAATATAAGGCAGAGGAAGCTGGAATTATTATTTTTCAGAACTTCCAACTCAATCTCTTAGACATTCTCATAGAAAAGGCTGATGCTCAGAAAAAATTGTGCAAAATCTTTCCAAAACAAGCCATTATTTCTGCTTGCAGACAAAGAATATAAATGTTTATGGGCTCCCTATGGAGCAAATGAAGGGGCTTGTTTTATACCCATGCTGCCCTAACAATTCTATGTTAATATATGCCATGAGATTCCTTTTTTTTTTTTTTTTTTTTTTTTTCCAGTGGGGACTGAAATAGATTGCCCTCATTTCATTACATCAGGGTGCAGTGTGTGTCCTTNTTTCTATTTGCACTTTATTGCACGTCAGGTATTTATTTCAGGTCCCTGACAGGCTCTGAGAGAAACCTCTAGTTATTTTAAACAAATAAATCATGTCTTGTCTGTAGGATCACCCCAGGGTGAGGAGCAAGCAAGGCTCCATTTCCAAATGCTGCAGTGATGGATTCCTGCAGCCCTGGGGGACAGCACGGTCCCCATGCCATGAGCCAGGGCAAATGACCTGTCAAACGTGATGCACTCACCTGCTGGGGAGGAGAAGGGAACACTGGGATGCTGGAGTAGGCTGGGAAGGACAAATTTGGGTTTGGATACAGTTTTTCTGGGTTTTCCTTCTAGGTGGGAAGTTTTTTGCTAAAATTCCCAAAGTTCTCCTAGTGATTTTTAGTGGGTCTTGTTTCTGTTGTTTCTTGGTCATGAGATGTGGAGTTCAGCTTAAATCAGGGAGCCCAGTAGGAATGATGCAGGATATGCCCCATCTCCTCACTTACAACCTAATTTTTTTGTGAATGTTTTCAAGTAAAAATAGAAAAATAAATAGATGTTGAAGCAAATCCTAGATACAATCTCTAATTAGATTAGGACCTAGAGTTATGGAATAATAAATTATCTAACTACCACAGTACAGCTTCTCAGTGCTTTTAAGACTGATTTTTGCCTAAGGCCCTGGGAAAGTGACTTCAACAAAACTTAAAGAGATTAAGCATGATTATTAAGTGAAATTAGATTTTTTGATGGCCCTTCCAGACACACAAGCAATGGTGCTGTAATGAACATGTTAAAAACTAAGGAGCCCCTTCATGAAGCATGGCTTAACTCCTTTACCTGTGCCCAAAGCTGAAGTTAATAAGTCAAATGCTGACCTGGAGATGTGACAGTGAGATGATTTTTTACTTGAAGTCCTTCTAAATTAAAACACATGCCCTGGTGTTTGGAGTCTGAGGACTCTATTAATTTCTGTCATTGTGGTACATTTGTAGCTCAGAAGTGATTCCCAGCATCATCCATCTCCAGCCTGCTGATTTTATTAAGCTGAGCCATGTAGGGTCCAATGCTAAAAAAGAAACTTTATTTCCTCTCAGCCATTTGCTGTGTGAATCAGCAGCACTTTTGGCTCAAACTGGCTGATCACCCAGTGCTCCCAGTAACAGGGACAGCCACAGACCTTTCCCCAGGAACAGGAGACAGCAGTGCAAAATGTGAAAACATTGAGTTCCAACCCTCAGAAGATCACTGTGAGCATCACTCACCCAGCTGGGAATGCTGGTTTGCTTTTGGCCATCTAGGAATCCACTGTGGATGTGGATGTTGCACATGAGAAAGGCAAGTGCCTACCTGGATTTCAGGCCAAGCCTTGCCCTAACTTCTAATGAACCCTGGCATGCAGGTTTTTAAATTTATTTTCTTTTTGTGGCTTCGGGCAATAAAAGTCCGTGCTGGGCTCATAGGACTGTTAATAAGGAGTAATTAGACAGTGGCTCTGAGAGCTGGCAGCTATTATTTCTCACCTGCAGTGTAGTTAGCAATCCATATACTTTGTTTTCTTTGCTTCACAGCACACTGCAAGTTGTATATGGAAAAGAGTTTCTCTCTGGCACACAGGAGCATTTGGAAACCATTATTATTAATCCTTGTGGCACTGTGCAGGGCACTGGCCTCTGGACATGCAGGAACACTCTGTCTCATAAAAGCACATATCTGTCTTCACTCTGAAGTCCTTGGATTTCTCTGTCCAAGGAAACCCTGGCTTGGAAGAGCCAAGGGACTCCATGTGCCAAGGTGCATGGAGAATCAGTAACAGAGGGATTTGTGGCAAAGCTGCAGCTGATGTGTGAGCAAGGATGTGTGCCACTGCCAGTGACCTGCAGGGTCCTGCCCTGAGCACCACGGCTCAACCCAGCTCATCAGTGCCTCGCTTGCCATCAGGGCTTAAAAGAGGAGGGCAATGAGCTAAGTTTGGAATAGTTTCTTCATGGAAAATCAGACTTTAGGCAGGGCTTTACATGTGCAGGAGGTTACTGGGGGCTGCAGAGGCTGAGGGGCTGCTCCAGTTTTGCTGTCTTGGTGCTCCCTACAGAATTGGAGTGGTGCTTGTGGCTGGAATGGCACAGACTGGAGCACTGGTCTAGCAGAGGGGATGTGATTTTCCTGGATGTTTTCCAGCCTGTAACATTTAAGTCAGAACCCAGGAGTGAGTGTAACCTGTGGAAAATGCATGTCTTGGTATCCATTATTTGATATTGGCAAAAGTGAGGCTTACTCCCTCATTCCTACCTTAGTTTTGAAAATCTTTGGCCTTTTCTAGTCTCTCACTTGAGGTCTCTGCGGAACAGCCTCTGCAGAGCTGCCACAGGACCCTCTGCCTCTGCTGCTGCAGGCAGAGGGGAGGATGAATTGTTCTTTCCATGAGTATTAAATATTTTATTTTGTGACCTTCCTCTAATCAGATGCTTTATCTCAACCATCTATTAAAAGCAAAGCAATAAAAAAGGGATTTAATAAAGTTAACCTCCTTAAATTGTGTAATTGTCACTTTCTCAGGATATTAGAGAAGCTGTAAGGGGGGAAAAATATATACAGCGCTGTTTTTGGTGCATTGATAATTTATTATCTAATAATCTCTTCTCTTCCCCACTATTCCCAGTTTTCTCATTACTGTGTGCAGCACAACACCCTGTTGCTGGCAGCAGGCTGCTGTGCTCTGCAGAGCCAGCTCTGCTCTGTGTCAGTGGTGAGCACACTGGTGGCAGGAGGGACTGTCCAGGCACAGCAAAGCCTGAGGGCATTGAAGTTATTGAGTGAGTTGATTTCTCTCCTAACTTCTCACTTTAGAAGTGCAGGGAGAGACAACTCTCGTGCCCCAACAGGCTGTGGCAGGTGTTTCTCAGAGGGGCATAACCATGGCAGGAGGTTCAGCACAGTGGCTAAGAAAGGCATCCCTCAGGAATCCCAGAATCCCAGATGGCTTTGGGTTGGGAGGCACATTAAAGCTCATCTCATTCCACCCCTGCCATGGGCAGAGATACCTTCCACTGTCCCAGGCTGCTCCAAGCCCCAATGTCCAACCTGGCCTTGGGCACTTCCAGGGATCCAGGGACAGCCACAGCTGCTCTGGGCACCCTGTGCCAGGGCCTCAGCACCCTCATAGGGAGGAATTTATTCTTAGTATCCAACTAAATCTACCCTCAGGAGCCCAGTGTGGTGGGCACATGTATACTCAGGCATCTGCTGGGTGAAGGTGGTTTCCATGAAGTTGAGACTTAGATACAAATCAGACCCTCTGGATCCCCTGTTTCCAAGATGATACTTGTGGTCTGACTCAACAAAACTGATTATTTTTCTTTACTGTCTTAAAAATTGAACAAGCATTGAGAGCACCAAGTACTTCCTTGGAGAGATCACAGGCTGTGCATCTGTTGCACAGAGTTTGTGTTTGGATCAAAACAGAAGGCCTGAGATAGCTGAGGCACTGCAGGATGTTGGAGAAGACAAAGCAGAGGTTTTCCTAACCCCTAGTTGGCATCTGGGACTATCTGAAACAGGCTGGGGTAAAAGTGACCTGCCTTGCTCTTCACAGGGATGTGGATCTGCTGCCTTGCCCGTCAAAACCTGGTTCTACCAAAATGTTTGTGGTTCAGGAGTGAAGAGGCAGCACCAGGGATGCACTAGGGAATCAGGGGTGCAACTGGAGGTAAGACTTCTCCTCTAGGCATCTCCCTGTATTTAAAACTGGAGATTCTCTCCTTTTACAGTTTACCTTCATATGAGGATTCATGTGTGTCCTGGCTTACAGTTTAAAATGTATTCTATCACCATCTGTTGAAACAAGAGAAGGGCTGATCCTTATCTCTATGGGAGATATCTCCTGTTCATGGGCCATGGAGTCCCAGTGCATGACTGATAAAATTCCATCATCCCATTGGGAGATGCTCCAGCCACAGGGAGGAGCCAAGCCTTTCCTACCTAGATAAAAACTGAGATTTGGAACACCAAGGCAGCCTTTTCCCCTGGATTCCAGAGGAAAACCAGACCTTTCCACATCATCACTGGACCTTTGGAGGAAAACTGCACCTTCTACAGGAGCACTGCTTCAACAGAACCACATCTGTCATCCAGGAGCACTGCAGGCACCATTGAATGGGACTGCACCAACACCCTGATTGCCAGGGAGTCAGGTTGTATTCTGACTCTGTCAGTGCTTTTATTTTGTATTATTGCATGTATTTAGTTTTTTCTGTTTTTCCTATTAAAATTGTATTACTGACTTGGAGTCTCTCACTGGTTTTGCTTTCAAACCAGTACAATGTGGCAGCTTTACCTGCCAGAGGAGAGCTTCTCCCAGGGGTAAATTCACACAGCAAACCATGTGTGCATGAGGAGGTTATCAGGGAAGAGGGAGCACGGGTCAGGTGAGTGATGCCTGCTGCAATTTGCAATTACAGACCACGTTTGGGAGCACACAGCAGAGTGTTACTGTCATGCTTTGGGCTGGGCAGATTGATGGATGTGATGGGATTGAAATGGTGTAGAGGGTGATTACAAAGAGCTGGGAAATTAAATGGATAAGCTGCTGGTTAGGAGCCAAATGTAAATTTGGTTCTCTTCAGAGCTGGATATGTGATGATTTGCATCTGTATTGCCCAGGAAGGGTGCAGTGCACAGGAAACAGAAGCTGGCACATGCTGGAGGTACAAAAATGTGATGTGGCTGTGAGTTATGAGCAGAACCTCAGCTCTGACTGCTGGGCAGGCAGGTATTGCCTTCAGAAAGCAGAGCCAGGTGGTCTTGCTTATCAGGGAGAAAAATAGGATGGTGCTAGGGCTGGTGGTCATGAATGAGGACAACTAAGCTCTCATCTTGCCCCTGAATGTGTTTATGGAGTGGCTGCACCCCCTGGGAAGGGGTCAGTCAGTCTCTGGTGCTGGGGATAGTCTGGGAGTGCAAATTCCTGGGGTTTGTGGGCTTTCAAAAGGATTGTTATGAATTTAAATGCAGAGAAAGCCCTGCAAAATCAAGAATCAGGAAAACAGTGTGCAGTAGCCAAGGAAAGGATTTTAACTGGGATTTCTTTCATGGTCTGAAGGCACAACGGGGTAGTTGGAGGCTGTGGTGGGAGAGGAGAGTTGTTATCAGAACCTGCCTTCTCTCTATTAGTGATGAATTTCAAATTCAGACTCAAACTCAGGAGCAGGGGAAAGGGCTTGGACCTTACTGGTGCCCAATCTAGTGATAGAAATTGCTGCCACTGCCCCTGCCCTGCTCATCCCTCGTTTCTTGTGATTTTAAAGTGTAATCAGTCTCACTGTTCAGGAAAGTCTGGCATGTGTCTCCCCACCAACAACAGTGATTCTGATAAAAGAAGTCAACAAGGCTAATGTTGTTTTCAGTCACTAAATCTGACTTAAAGCTGGCCTAGGAAAAAGGGAATTCATCTCTGAATACATTAGCTGATGACTGACAGGAACATATTGCAAATGATTGTTGGTGAACATTTTCATTCACCTGTACAGCTAGCTGAATATTGGAAAAACGTTTTTGCAAATGTCTCACAGTAATTGGCAGAAAAGAAAGAAATTAATATTATGCAACCCACAAATCACTCCATTTTGTGCCTACAGCAGCAAGGGCTCCCTGAAGCAGAATTGAGTTCAACATCAAAATCCCCATCTTGGGCTTCCCAGGAGCTCTGTGAGGAAGGAAGCGTGCTGGTGGGGGAGAGGTGCTGATGGAACAACCAGGGTGATGTCACCTGTGTGCAGGGGGTGTCCTGTGCCAGTCCTGGCACTGGCTGGTCCTTTCTGGCCACCTCGCTGTGACCAACAGCAGGGCTCTGTGTTCACACAAGGGAAACTTGCCCCTGGCAAACTCAACTCTTACAGGATGACAGCGAGGCTGGAACAGAGGGAGAGCATGGCAAAATCAATGGGAATGACAGTTAAAAAAGATAATCGATAATATTGGCAGGTGGGAGAGCAATGGAGTAGGAAGAGGAGGAATAATCAGTGAGGGAGTTCAGGATGGAGGCACTGGGTCTCCTGAGGGTGCCCGGTGCATGCCCAGCTCCTTGCCAGAAAAAAAAAAAAAAAAAAAAAAAAAAAAAAAAAAAATTATTTCATAGACCAGTGGCCCAGCAGGATTCAGAGCAGACTCAGAGTCTTTAGGTCAGACTTCCTTTGGCTCTGGATGGGATTTAGTGTGCTGACTCAGTTTTCTGAACAAATGATGCTTGTCCCTCCCTTTGACCTGTCTGCTCTATGTGCATCTCCCCAGACTATCAAAAACCTCGAGATTTCTCCAAGGAGCCCAAAAGGATCTGAGGCAAACAGGCCAGACTTTGTGCCCTATCCTATGGAACAGGGCACAGACAAACTCTAATTCCTGCTGGCTGGGTCCCTGCCCCACAGGTGTTATTGCAGCTGTGGGACTTCCCTGAGCTGTGTCCCCTGGATCTGAAATGAAAGCAGTGTAATTGGATGCACCACCATAGTGGCCAATGACAAACAGCATTTTTCTGCAAGTGTTTATCCTCCTGTTGCTGAGAGATTACAGCTGATGTTATAAACCAGCATCACTCCCAGTTGGTACCACCACTAATTTGCCCTTCTAGAAAAGCTTCTTGTTATTGCAGTGTGTTCACTGCAGCCATGTAGGTGAAATTATTTCTTTCAAGCTAGGAAAAAAAAGAAAGACAAAATTTTTGTCTTGTGTTGTCCAGTATTTGAAAACCCTTGGAGAAAAATGAGAGAGATTGATCCAGATCAAGATGGGGAGAAAGCTCATTATCATTTTTAAGATAAGAAAGAAGCAAGAGGAGCAGGGTGTTGGTGGGGAACTCAGGGGTGCAGACAGCCTGGGAAGATGCTGAGCCTGTTCAGAAAAGAAACCTTGAATTATGCAGTGCAAAGTGGGATTTGTGTAGGAATTTCCCCTGACCACAGATGGAGATTTTGGAGGGAAGGAATCAAAATTCATCAAAAACATCTCAGTGAGTTTGTGAATCCACACTGGAATGTTTTGAGAGAGGGAAGGTGTGATTTAACTACATTTCATTGCCCCTAATGTCACCTTCCTTTATCCAAAGAGAAACTTCTCTAACCCTAACCCTGACTTTTCCCCATAATCCCACAGGCACCATCCTTGTCAGGCTGGCTGGCAGGAGGGAGGTTGGTTGTTGGGTTTTGGGAGCTTCTTGTCCGGAGAGAACAAGGGCTGTGGGAATATCAAATGTCTGGAGCCCACCTGTCAGACTGCTCTGGGTAAAGTTTGAAGAATTGGCCAATTTCAATGCAATTTAACAGACAAGACCTTTAAAACATAATAGGTTTCTGAAATGCTCTGTAAAAATAGCTGGCCAGGTAAAAGAGAGATTCTTCCATGGGCTTAGTTGAGGGAAAATTACAGCATGAACTTGCATCTAGGGGATGTAAAAATATCTGCTCACGTGTTTTCCATTAAAAAGTAGGACCTGGTAATTCTCAATTCTCCTGGTTACACAGGAATTTAGGTATGTGAGCCTCTGTTTTTCAGGTAAAAGAAAGGAGGGGAGCTGCAGGGTTTGATGTCCATGGTGCCCCATCTTTGAGGCTTTGGGGACCAGTGCAGATAAGCTAAATAAAAGTGGACATTTGTAGGAAGAAGAGTCAAGAAGGAACAAGACCATGTTGAAGGAAATAATGGGAGCAATCAGTTCTAGGAGAAAATTAACTACTCACAGCTCTGTAATTCAAGAGCACTGTGGTACCTTTGTAGAAAGCTGATGGGTATCTCCACCTCTTTTTTTTACAAGTTCAGAAACAGAGACACAAAGGAAGTCTGTGGTCTCTGAGCCCCCTGGTTCACATCTCAGCCTCGGTCACTTTATTTTCTTGTAGTCAAGGAGTAGCCACGGGGTAAGGAAATGAAAACCTGTTCTTAGTTGCCATTTGTAATGAAAAACTTGAGTGGTATTGTCTATTTTTACAATAGGATTTTTAGAAAGTCTGGCAGGATTGATTTTCAAACTGTAGAATTAGAGAATCTCTGACATCTATAAGTCAGTTGTTCTAAAGGTTAATAATTTCTATTAAAAACAACTTTTGCTTCTTACAGAGAGTTTCAAGGTGAGGAATGAAAGCACAGCTCTGCTTTCCTTGGTGCTCTTTGGTTTGCTGGCTGGTACAGCCAGAATTTCTTCAGGGCCTGTGCATGCTGACACATATATAACTTACATAACATATATATTTAATGTTGTTCCCAAATATCCGGGCAGGCAGGTGGCTGACCTGCACACCTGGCCAAATAAATCTGCTCTGCACTCCCTGCACTGCCAAGAGAACACATGCAGAAGCCACATGGTGGGGCTGGCAGCAGCCTGCCCTCCTGGGGGAGTGTTTTGCAAGCTAAAAAAGAAAGTTTAAACTCATCAGGATGTCTCTCTGAGTGGGGAAGAAAATCTGTCAGAGATTATGCTGAGCCTCGCTCCCAATCAGCCCAAGGTGCTGGGAGAATTGTGTGTGTGATTTAATCAAGACAGACACAGTGTGGTCCAGGCATTCCATGGAGGCTGGGATGGAGGCTGGGATGAGAGTGAGATGAGGCCAGGATAGAGGCTGGGATGCTGCTCCAGTGCAGTGACAGCAGCAGCAGGGCCAGCACATCCCCTGAAGGCAGCAGAGCGGGGTCTGGGTGGATAAACTACCTGAAAAATGGTCACACTCCATTCCCTGCTGAGCCTCCCCATCCACAGCAGGGCTGGCTCATAACAGACAGCTCCTCAAATCGCTATTGAAGCTGGTGTGAGGGAGCTGCTGCACTCTGCTAGCTTTCAATAATCTCTGAAGCAATGGCAATAGAGTTTGTGCACTGCGGTGGAAGAGATCTATTAAAAGTCGCTTCCAAGCCTGTGCTGCTGGGGAGAACAGTTAATTGAAACCATAGTGCTTGTTTTAATTGTGTCTGTCCATAAGCCTCTGCTGGAATTGCTCTGTCAAGGCTGCTTCCCCTCTGCCAGCCCTGCTCCTCAGCCACAGCATCGGTGCCTTTCTCAACAGGCTTGGATTTACTGCTGGGAAGGGGAGCAGGATTTAGAGCTGCACAGCCCCTCAGCCTCTTTCCTGCAGAGAGGCAGGGATCCATCCCTGGAAGTGTTCAATCCAGGCTGGAGGGGGCTCTGAGCAGCTTGGCCCAGTGGAAGGTGCTCCTATCCATGGCAGGGGTGGGGAGGGAAGGAGATGCACTGGTTTTGGTGTCACTAATCCAGACTTGGAGCCTTGCTGGGCACTCATCTCTGAGTGCAGAGGTGGCATTTCAGCACGAAAGGATGGTGAAAATCACAAATGCAGACATGCAATGCGAAATCAGGAGAATAGAGACACAGCGTGGCTGCAGCAGCAAGATGCCAGCTCAGAGCCAGTCTGGGGGCAGGCACAGGGACAGCCGTGGGGCAGCTTTGGACTCTGCTCATGGCAGTGGTGTGTGCTTGGAGTGGGAGAACTGCCACCATGGAGAAGGGGGTGGTGTGGTGACAGCTCCAGTGCTCCCAGTAACTGCTGGCACTGCTGACACCTGCCAGCCTGAGCACAGGAGACCAGGAAAACGGGATATTCCTGATTAATAAAGCGGCCTCAGCAGAGAGGGGTGATGAGGAGCAGTGCCAGAAGAGACTCCCAAGCCAGCAGCTGGATCAGCATGTGGTGAGGCCAGGGACAGCTGTGACAACGCTGGGTGTGGGGAGGGATAATCCTGCACAGGAACAGGGTGCTGGGAGGGAGCCAGGGCTCAGCAGCACAGGCTTAACCCAGCCCTGTGCCAGAGCTGTGCTGGTTGCCAGGCTGCTGTAAAACCAGGGGAAGCCCACAGAGCAGTTTGTGCTGTGCATTTGTGCTGGGGAGGTCAGAACCCAGCAGTGCTGGGCTCCCTTGATGGGTGCTGCTTTCCCAGGGCTGAGATGAATGCTGAAATTTAATAACTGCAGAGGCAAAGTCAATGAGTGAAGTTTATCTGTGTTCTGTGTTAGCCTAAATCTCCTTGTTTGGCCATTCCCTCCTCCAGCCAAACAGTTATTTTGCCTTTGGGGAGGGCCTTGCTGAGCAGGGTCACATCACCTCTGCCTGTGCCCTGGCACCAGGTGAGGTGATGGCATGAGCAGGGCTTTGGCAGAGAAAATCCACCATCGAGGGTGTGGGTGGCTCTTGCACTGCTGGGAGGGAGATGGGTGAAGCCAAGGGTGAACCAGCCTGGTGGGATGAGCAATTATCTCCCCTGGGGAAACCACCTCAGGGGGCTTGGCCTGCTCCCTGTTTCTGGAGCCATTCTTCTCCTCAAGAGAACAAAATAAACATTCTGCACACTCACTTCCTGACAAAGGGCAGCCCCAGCCGTGTTTGTGCTGTGCTGGCACGAGAAGGAGACTTAGTGTAAATTAAATTGAGTGTAAATTATCCTCATTTCAAAACCGCTTTGCAGTGCCAAGAAAGTATAAACTGGTTTTAAGGCTACATGGCAACCAAGCTTGTTGTTTTACAAATCTGACCACCTTGAGCTTGGGACCCCCTGGGAGGTTTCAAAAGTCTCCAGCAGAGACTCTTGCTTTGTTTGCATGGATTAAAACTGTAAATATATTTAGGCTATGAACACAGAATGGGAAGAAAGGAGAAGATTAAAAAATATTATGCATTTCTGATTTTTAGATTTATGTTCTTCTACATGAAAGTGTGAATGACATTTATTTGCCTGGCTGCATAATCCATGTTAACAAGACAATTAGTATGTGCTGAAAGTTATTATTTTCCTCGGCACGTCAAAGTCAGGACTGCTGCTAGATTTGGAATGGAGCCTTGATTAATTCCTTCTTTGCAGTAAAAGATAATATTGAATTTTTCTCCAAAGATCTTGGCAGCATGTAATTAATATTTTTTTTTCTGTCCTAAATAAAACGGAACAAAACAGAACAACCTAACGGAGGAAAAATTCAGTAAAAAATGGATGTTTCCTCTTTGTGTATTGAGTGAATTCTGTGTTTCTGGAAGGCACAGGAGGACAGCCAGGGATAGCTGCAGCTCTCTCCTCCTTCACAGAGCAGGTACAGCACTAACAGAGGCTCTGTATTTTTTCCAGGCACTGTGAGGTGTCCCTGGAGAGGAACTTTGCTGGGGTTTCTCGCCTCTTAGACTGAAAAGCCTTTGGGTGGCAGAATCTGGTGTTTGAAAAAAACCCCAGTGCTGCTACATAAAGTGACTGTGTGTGCCTTAGACTGGAGCCTAAATCCTGTGGTCACTGCTCAGCTCTGCTCAGGTGCAGCAGCCTGGGCCAGGCTCTGTGTCAGGTGCTGCAGGTTTTTTCTGCAGCAAGGCTCCAGGGAGTTTTTATCAAGGCAGTTTATCAATGTTCTTATAAAAGCAATTTCATAGCAGTGTTTTCCACTTTTCTATTAACTTTCCCTGCCCTTCTCCCCTTTCCCCAGCCTGTGGCTGTGGGAGCTGCACTCTGCTGGGCAGGGCTGCTGCTTCCCTTGCCCTGGCAGCTCATGGCAGGATCTGCTCAGCTTCACAAAGTTTTGCAGCTATGGCTGAATCTGAATCATCACAAAGACCCAAAATACTGAATTTCAGATGTCTTCTGGTGTCTGCATTCAGCTTGGAGGAGAACAGCCCCTCTGTCCCATGGCTGGGAGGGATGGAGGGGTGGGGGCTGGAGGCAGAGGGAGGGCAGGGCTCAGTGTTTGGGGTGCAGGATGGGGCTGGGGCAATTATTTGAGAGGTGCTGAGAGCAGAAAGGTGTGGGGGTTCTGGGAGCATGTGGGTGACTCAATCTCATATTTCAAGTTCCTTTCTGGTACAGGACTTTGGTTCCTAGGGGAAAATGAAGCCCGTCTTGTCTGAGGAGTGGGAGCAGCTGAGGCTGGGAGGAGGCAAACACAGAAAACCCAGAAATGCTCCATTTTAGACTGTCCATTTTGTCCTGGAGTCCCTGTTCCTTCCCATGACACCACCCAGAGTAAGAGCAGGGTGATGCCAAGGAAGGGATAAAGACTGAACATCAAAGGAGCTGCTTTATGAGCAGTTTATATCAAAAGGGAGACGGAGCACAGGAAAATTGGTTAAATGTTGCTGGTCCATTGCTGGGGAAGCTGTGTGCCCCTCTCTGGTACCCAAAGTGGTGATCACTCCTCTGGGGAGTGGGGCTGGGGTACAGCCAGGGATGTGGGCAGCATCCTCCTGGATTTGATTTCCAGCTGGTCTCCTCCTGCCATCGTGGGTGTCTCTCTGCCCTGGCTCCCCCACAGGCCACAAGGGCATGAGCAGTTTTCTGCAGAGAGCAAGTGGTTAATGCTTGAGGCAGAATGATGAATACCCCTGGAAAGGTGAGGAATAATCCAGCACGAGGGCTGGAGGGGTGCAGTAGATAAGGCAGAGGCTCCCCATAGAATGAGAATGAATTTAAGCACTCAATAACTCTCCTGTTCCCCAAGCAGTGTCTGAGCTGCCAAAGAGGCAGGGAGCCTGTGGTTGAAAAAGTGTGGCTAAATCCCAAAATCCCCTTCATCCAGGGGGACAGGAGGAAGTGCCTCCTCCCTGGCAGGAAGAGTGGAGAGGGCAGGTCTGCACATCCTGAGCTGATCCCACCAGCCCAGGGAATGCCACTGTCCCCAGGAATGTGATGGCTGAGCTGGGGCCAACTGCCTTTGACAAATAGCAAATATGGCAGGGAAATTGATGAAAAACTTCAGAGAGGTGAGAAGTGTTAGGGTTAAGTATGAAAAATGTAAGTGTTCCTGGCAGCACGACAATCTTCAGTCATATTTCAATATCCTAGATGAGAATGTTTAATTAGGAAGGTCAGAGGTTTCCTGGCTGGCCACCACAGATACATGGCCAGGTTTGCCCCTCTTGAAACACAGAAGCATAAACAGAATTGCAGCATGTGTTTTCTTTTTATTCAAAACCAACTCCTTTATCAGTTTTTCCCCATCTCCCTGCAAATTGTTTGTTGATGAGGGACTTTAATTGCTCCAGAGCTAGTCCTGTGGGTACAGCTTAATTCCTCTTATCTGACACCCTGGTGGCTCCAAGCTCTGCTGCTCCAGACCACAGTGAACTCATTTAAACCATTAACTGTGATGGCAGCAACATAAGCCTTTTGAGAAATGCTGTTGGGTGATATGTGCCCAACATCAGCCCTAAATAAAGGTTAATTTCATTCATCAGGAGATGCAATTAAACCCCTTTAGCTGGGAGCCGTTTTTCTGGGCTATATCACCTGTTATGAGCATTTCAGGGGTCACAATTTCTGCATTTCCTCTTGCTATCCAACACTAGAATAAATTAGGCTTCAACAACTCTAAATGTAAATAATTCCTACAACATGGGTTTTTTTTGTCGTAACTCGGCCAATCACTGTTATTATTTTCATAATATGCCATTCTCCATCTGCTTGATGGAGTTAATGTCTCACTTTGTCAATCACTGGCCCATCTTCCTTCCATGTCTCAGCAGCAGACAGCCAGAGCATGCAGAAATTAGGCTGTTTTCCAGGCATTGCAGTGACAGTTTTAGTGCTGTGTGAGTGTTCATTGACTGGCTCCTCAATTCTGCCTCACCAGGGAAGGTGCAGGAGGGGCTGAACCCTGTGTCTCACCACACTGGTGTTTTGTGGTGCTTTTGGGCAGAGCTGGGATGCAGCAGAGTAGGACTGGTCTCTCTGGCTCCTCTTCTCCCCCCAAAACGACACCCCTCCCCAAAAATGCAAACCAAGGAATGCCCCTGCAGGGTGTGAGAGAGCTGTAGCTCATAGAAGCCAAGCCCTTGTTTTCCCATTTCTGTGATAATGTTGATAATTATCATCGGTAACAGGCTGTGGCTGTTGGCAATTCCCCCTGCTCCAGCAAGAAATGGCATTGGGGTAAAGTGTGGTCAGGTGTTTGAGGGCTCCCAGAAAGGTCCAGTTCTTGCTGCCCCACCCTTTTTAGGTGGAGAACAGCACTTTGTGGTGTTCTTCTCCATTTTATATGGTCCAGCCTTGCCAAAAAGGAGTGAGACAAAAGAGAAGGTAAGGTCACTGCTAGGGACTGTGGTCGGTGGGCAGGATTTAATGTGCTGCCAGAGCAGCTCAGCACTGGCTGGAAAACCTGCTGGAAATCTGGGAAGAACCCAGCAGGCAGCCCACCCTGAGCTGGCACCCTCCTGCACCCCACCAGTAGGGTGGGAGATGCTTCTCTGCCCCATAGCAGGTTCATGGGGATATTAAAAACATCTCTGAGCTTTTCCATGTGGGGGCTTATCACAAGGGCGTACAGATGGACTCAAACTGCCTTAGATACTAGGAAAAATTTCTTCACTGGAAGGGTGGTTTGATACTAGAACAGGTGCCCAGAGAGGTGATGGATTCACCAGCCCTGGAAGTGTTAAAAAAGTTTGGGGACCTGGTTTAGTGGTGAACACAGAGTTGCTGGGTTACTGGTTGGAGTCGATGATCTCACAGGGCTTTTCCAGCCAAAATAATTCTGTGATTCTGGGAATAAAACCAAGGGAAACTGCACTGTGGTTCAGCCTGGTTGTGCCAGCACAGCTCCAAGTGAGGCTGTACAAGATCCCAATATATTTTATGTCTCCCCAAAGCTCATTATCGAGGCTGAAATACAGAACCAGTGCAGACCTGAGCTGGCTCAATTACAGCCAGTTAGAGTAGTTCTGCTCAGCCATTCCCTAAGGAAGGAAGCAGTGATTATTTGTGCTGCACAGCAGTTTGAATACCTGTAAGCAGGCGTGTATCCTGCTACATGCATCCCTGGTAATGAGCTGAGGCCGTTGCCTAATTAATATTTCAAATATTCCCAGGCTAGATTGATGTACTGTAAATGAACAGTGTCAAATGACAACAGAAATTAGATAAGGAGCAGCTGGAAGTGATCTGCTTGTATTTAAGATCTAGCACTACGAAATTTTTTTTATTACCAGCAGCTCAAAAAACGTCAGGGATTTTCAGAGAGATGCTGTTGATGGTGGGTGAGAGGGGGGAGCTCATCTTCAGGCTCCCCAGTACCCACAGTGAGGAGCAGATTCTTCATTAGCACCAGCCAGCATCCCTGTACAGTGTGGTACCAAACATGTTCATTAGCTGTGTGTAATTAGCCAGGGGTTTGGAAATTGCATGGAGGGTTAAGGGTCAAAGGAGCATTTTCTGAAATTCTTTATGAAAGGAGGAGCTGGGTAGCTGAGCACAGAGGTTTGAATTTCAAGTGAGGATGCTCTCCTTAATGGAAGGAATAAATAGGATTTCTTCGGTGATTACTAAGGGCTACAATTTGCTTTGTAGGTTCCTCGAGCAAAAAATACAGCTCTTCCACTTGTATCCTGGGGACAAATCTGCCTATTTCTCCTAGTTATTCTCTGTCTTGGTGCAGGGTTTGCAGTTCATTTTTGGCATGTTATTTGTAGAATGTAGATTTGGTACCAGATCTTTGATTGCTAATAGATTATCCAGTTTAACACCGTGGTTGTTGTTACACTTACCTGGACCCAGAGTCATGTTATTAACTGCAGAGGAGATGCTGCATCCCCTTCACCCTGAGTGCTTAACAAAAGTTTGAATGCTTGCTGATTTGTTTCTGTCAGGATGAGAAAGTAGTGATATGTGGCAGCTACATTTTCTGTGCAGCCCTTTTAAAATCATTCACACGCACACAAAAGGAAAATGCACATCTGTCTTGTGTCCTTAAGCACAATAGAGAATTCAAGCAGATTCTTAAACCAGAAATCAACACATCTGTTACACCAGTGAGTGCTGTGACCAGAAAACTACAGGAAAACGGAATCTCTCAGGTTGCATGGATGTGATTTCTCCTGGTTCCTGCCCCTGACCCACGCAGCAAGTGAGCAGGAGAGCAGTGCTTTGCCCTTTCCTGCCTCCTGCTGTCTGTCACCCCTCTGATGAAAGTCCTGACTGGCAGAAGAGCTCCCTGACTGGCCAGGCAGAGCAGACTGGCTGGCAGGGGGGGAATCTCTGAGTCTTGGAGAATTTCAGGACGCTTGTTGTGTACCAGAGCTTGGAAAAGGCAGCTGGAAGATGTCCTTGTCCCATATGACCGCATCTAGAGGGCTAGATTTAATGTCTCTCTTAATGTCTCTTTCATGGCCAGCTCTAAAATATACTGGATATCATTGTAAGATACTGAAGACTGCTTTTCTTCTGATAAAGTATATTCTGTTCAATAATGAACATCTATCGACTCTATTTAGTATGTCATGAGTTCAGGGGTCTGTGACTGTTCCTAAATCCAAAATATACCTGGTACCAGCCACGTGGATTACCACTCCTGTTGGGAAACAAAACAACTCTCTGGTCATTTACAAAGCATGGCATCAAAAAGATAAAATGTATTTTTGGTTTGGCTAAAGAACACTTGCAAATGGGAACCCCTGTGATAGTAAAAGTAATTACGAAGAAGGAAGAGGAAAATATTCCTTTTATGAAATGTAAACTCCCTGCTGTGGAAAACTATTGAGGCAAGTAGATGAGTAAGATTATAAAAAGGATTAGATATGGATTATCCAGGATTAAGGCAATGAACTCTCCTGGATAAAATTCTCAAGTGGTTTTCATCCTGGTGTGTTTGGGGTCCTAGATAAAACAGTTATTTCTAGGTAGGTAAAAAACTGCCCTCTCATGCATTGCAAGGACCGACAGTTGTTTGTATTTGCTTTCTTTCATTCTTAAAAAACCCTCCCAGCTCCCAAAGTGAACAAGGGCTGAGTGTAAAGACCTCATTGTAGTGAGTGGTAACACAGCACCTGATGAGGTGGGATGTAGCTGAATGTAAACTGTGCACATGGGGGGAAGAAACCACAATGCTACACATACACATAAATGTGCTTACCCATTTATGTGTGTACAGACACTCTGATGGTCCTTGGCCTCAGCAGAGACCTGAGGAAAGAGATGTTGGACTGAAAACAGAGAGTCCCTGAGAAAGTGTGAACTTGCTGAATCAAACAGGTCATTCAAGCATGAGGATTTAGCAAGAAATAAACAGGGAACAAACCAGGTTTTGTGGCAGTGCTGTGCAAACACTGCTGATGTCCGAGCCTGGCTGCCTGGTGTGGGATGGAAAAGAAAGGGGCACAGAGCAGCTTTTCCCTCGGGACCAACAGCGAAGGGGCCAAGGAATCCAGGCTGGAAAAGAAAATCTGGAGGGGAGGGTGAGACATAGCTTGAGAAAACCAGGAGTGGCTTGGATTGGGAAGAGGTTCATTGCATCTTCTAAGCAGGTAGCTGCTAGGTTAGGGTATTAACCCTTTAGATGTGGCAGAGAAAGACACAGCAACATGGTCATCCCTCAGGATAAGAAGGAGACCACTTTATTCAGAAACTCTCTGGTTTAAATAGCACGACTCGCAACCTCAAGAGCAGAATAAAGATGATTGGTGCAGAGAGAAGACACTTCTTTGCCAGGCCTGGTCATGTACCAAGACATGTGTTAATCTATGTTGTTAACTCCGTTCTGTTTTTCACCGGATTCCATTCTGTTTTGACCATATTATCATCCTGGGAGAGTTGTTCCCCAGCTAGAGCTAAAACCAGCTTATCATCCTGAGGACAGAGCTGAGAAGCTCTGGCCTGGAATATTTCCCAGGCTGCCATCCTCCTAGCTTTCTCAAGTGTGTGTCCACATGTGCAGATCCAGAGCTTTAATCCACAGCAATATCTTCCACAAGGGCTTGGCCTCAAAGGCAGTTTGGAGCTGCAGCAGTCCAGGCTCTCAGCTCCACCCCTGCTTCTAATAAAAGAGCTATTGCTTGGTGGTAGACAGCAAAAAATAATTTTCAGATGTTGCCGCTACTCACAGCGGGGTGCAATAGAATCTCATTATCATTCACAAGTCTAACTTAATTACATTTTTTCTTGAAGGATTTTATGCTGTCTCAGTGGGAAGGGGGCTGATCTGCATACATTCAGGGGCTGTCTTTTCAAACCTTGGTAATATCTATGGTAAATGCCTAAGAAAGTTGGGGAATTACTTCAGGACCTTCATTTGATCAATGCAAGCTGCAGCATGGCTTCACCAGACCTACAGGAAATATCATCATGCCCAAAACCTGAATTGTTAGACAATGAGATGTTACCTTGCTCCTTCTGTGTGTGTTGTTTTCATCACATGGTCTGAAAATGAGTAATTTCTTCATTGGTAAATCTTGAAGGCTTTTCTGGCTTTATTCTGATATTTCTTTTGCAGAAAGAAATTTTTGTCTATAGAAGCCTCAAGGCATTACTGAAAATTGAAAAAGCAAAATAGAAGAGACTGGAATCCAGTCTGGGATGTTCAAAGCATTCCTTGTTTAGCCATAGATGATGTCTGTGGGCAACCTGGCTCTATCTGGGTGTTGTGGGGATTCTTCTCTCTGTTGTGGGGTTAACCAAGGGTCCAGCTCCTCCAGAGGCTGCTCTGCATCCCTGCCCTTGCACCTGGCATGCCACGATCCACAGGGTCCAACAGGGAGCCAAAAATCCCCAAACACAAAATGCCTTTGGGCATTTTATTCACAGGTCAGCTGCCATGAGGGTCAGAACAGCTTCCCAGAGCCTGGGAGGACTCTGCAGCCTGACCCCAGCCCAGCAATTCCTGCTGCAGGGCAAGGTTTGGGATGGCTGGCTGTAACCTGCACAGCAGCAGGGCAGGGAGGTTGTCCTTTGCAGGCAGGAACAAAAAAGGGGTGAAATCAGCTGTATAATTAGCTGTGTAATTAAACTTTATCCTGGGCAAGGAACTCCAGGCCAGTTCTGCCTCCTGTGAAGGGCAGCAACACCTCCAACCCCTCTGACTACAGAGGAATAAAAGCAGAGCTGGAGAGTGCTTTGCTGCTGGAGAACACAGATCCAAAGGCAGCTTGCAAATCTGGCTGCAGGTTTAGCAAATGTCTTTGGGGTTAAAATGTGGAAGGATTTAGCCTTTGCTATTGCCTGGTAATGCAGAAGGCCCCAGTGGGACAGAGAAAGGCTGAAACAAAGCAAAAGTAATTAAACAGAAGCAAAGCAGGCAGCACTTCTCTGCTGATAATCTATGCACACGACAAGGTTTCTTGTTCGGACAATCAATAAACCAGCCCATTTCATTTTATTTTTGTGTGGTTGCATGTACTGGCTGTATTGTGATAGAAACATTGTGAAGCATTGATTCACAGATAGAAATATATCTGGGTTGCTTGTGGTTTATTAAGAAGATCAAGATAACAAGTGCTGCATTATTGATCTAACCCAGAGGGACACTTCCTTTTTTTCCGCTTGTCAATGAAATCCCATTGTAATTATTTTTTCCCTTTTCTCACTCCTCCTTTCCTCTCACCTCTCCCTATTTCTCTGGGGACACAGTAATGAAGCAAGCACAAAAAGTGTCAGTCAGGACTGGCAGTGGGCAGGAGAAGGGTAGAAGGGACACAAGCAGAGAGACAGCAAGGAGAGTGCAATTGCCACCTTGTATGGCAGTGCTAATTCTCTTCATCAAGGTTTAACAGGGTCAGAAGCTTAACAGGAGCTGAAGTAGCCTTTTTTTGTTTGCACTTCAGAAATCTTTAACTGTGAATTTAAATCTTTATTTATTTATATATGTTTATGTGTCAGGCCTGCCTAGAGGTTCCTGTGCAGAGCTGGATTTACCAAGCACTGGGATTGCTGTGGGAAAGGGGAGAGCTGGTGATTTATGAACAGAAGTCCTGCAAGTAGACAGGTTGAAGTGTGGATATCAGTTATGACCGTAATGCAGCAGTTTTTGGGACAAGCACAGAAAAAAAGCCATTTCTTGGCTCTTGGCTGGAGAGACAATCTTTGAAATAAGACCAACATTTAGTGGGGCAGGGCTTGGTGAGTCCCACTGCCTCAAGTCCCAGATGAAGCTTTGGCCTCCTGTGTCCCTCTCTAGGTTCTCTGTGTGAATGTTTTCTCACCTGTCAGTACTCAGGTCACACAGAACTGGGTTGGTTTCAAGCACACCTTGTCCTCTCTTCCTTCCTCGAGATATTGCTCCTCCTGTGAGCTGGAGATCTCATTTCAGACAGACACTGATGTCTTTCTATCCCTAATTCTTTTCACATGGCCCTGGGCACCTTGGCTGTGCTCTCTATGATCAGCCTGGAAAATTCCAGCTGTGCAGACCTATAGTGAATAAAGCCATTAAAGTTTGGAACAGGCCAGTTGTCCTGTCCTTTGCTACAGTGTCACCCTGAAGTGTCCCAAGGTGTCTTTAGAGTAAACTAGTGAAGAATCTGACACCTCATCTTTACCTGGAGGGCTAATGTTGGCCTAGAGGTGGAGGAGCATGGATGCTATTGCTCTGCTGCTGGAAAGGTGATGATGCAGCTTTTTGAAAATCTCCCCTTCCCATGGACCTGCTTAAGCACAACTCAAATGGCTTGTTGTCCTGGTTTACAATTCAAAATNTCCACCCAGAGGTTTTGGGACATATTCCCATCCTTCATATATTTTATATTTTTGTAGCTTCGTATTTTTATACTTTTTACATCTTCATATTTTAAAAAATTTAATATTTATTTTTATATTTTTAACACTGGGACTCACTGATCTTAAAGACCTTTTCCAACCTAAACAATTCTATGATTCTGTTGTCCTACATTCACCATAAGACCTTGTGTACTCAGCACATTTTTTCTTCCTCACATCCCTGAGGCTGCAGCCCAGGGCTCAGTGAGACCTCAGTGCTCCCAGTGCAGCCCTGCCAAGAGCTGCCTCTACCCAGCACTCGCTGCTGTTCCTCCTGCTGCCTCTATTTGTTGTTCAATTTGTACAGGCTGAGTTTTCCCACTCCATACATCCCACAGCTCTATAAAATTTAAAAGACTTGCCTGGGCGTAATTGGGTTGTGTTTTGTTTATATAACCACAGGAACAACACGTTCAAGAGAGCAGGAGAGCAAAAAGTCAAGCACAGCAGAATTAGGGAGAGGCCAGAACGAAACAGGTTTGTACTTTTGCCTTGTGCACACGCCTGTTCTGCCCATCTTTATTTGCAGGGCCATTTTGAAAAGCTCCCTGTCAGCACTTCATGTCCCTGCCAGGAAGATGAGCTGCTCTAATACTCCCAGTAAAAGCACCACTCACTGGCTTGGTTTTCCTTTCAACGTAGGAATCATTTTGTTTGTTTTGTCCTGTTTTCTGAAGCATTTCTCATTTGGGCTGAGCTGTTTCAAACCTGTTTAGCCTGATGTAGGCACTCCAGATATAAAATTCTAACCCTGTGGAAAATTTGTCATTATAATCCTAACCAGGTCTGATAAGGGTCACTTTCTGGGAATGCTTCAGGTCCTGATGGTGATGCATGTTGTTGGCAGATGCAATTTATTTATTTATAGAAGAAAAAATACAGGCAATCTGGAGAAACCTGAAGTTCCCTTCTTATTTGAGAAGTGATAGACAAGTGCTGGAGTGAGCCAAGGCTCAGAAGCTCATAACATGACAGAGATGAATGGTGCTGCCTTCTCTCTGGCCTTCGACTGGGTGCTGAAATTTGAAAGGTTTGTGAGAGTTGTTCAAACCCAATGGTTATTTTATGTTTGTGCCACTGTCAAGGAAGAATAAGGCAAGTCCCAAAAGCAGCTCAGGCTTTCTGTAGTTCATAACTACACTCCTGGTTTAGGTGGATGTGACAGGCAGGTAAAGTCACTTTTGCCCAGGCAAAATGACAACATTTCCTACAGCAGCACCGGCTTTTCTTGCAGAAGTGGGAGAGGGTGTGAATCAGAGAAGATAAATTTTACATTCAGAGGTAGTCTGGCAAGTTCTTATGGCACTTAATAGCTGGCATAATCCCACTGCAAGGGAAGGAGAAAGCAAATTCAATCATTTATGTTACAAAAGTCCCACCGCTCTTTATTATGTGCACAGATGGTGTCTCGGGAGCTTTGCTGGCTGGCAGTGCTCTGCATGCCTAATGCCAGGCAGGGAGCAGTGCTTTTCCAGCCCAGGTGACAGTGGGAAAACTCTTTTGTGTCCATTCGATAGAACCATGTGGTTTTCCAACCTCTCCCATTTTTACATTTCATTTAAACCAACTTTCCAGCAAAAAGTCAAAATATTATTGCAGAGGAAAGGGCAGAGAGAACAGAAGATGCACCATGGAACTGAAAATCTATTGCAAACAGAACACCAAATATAGAGGTATTGCAGGACATCTAATGCGACAGAAATGGAGTTTTTTTGTCTTAAATCCTTTTACATAATGGAGACTTTTAAAGGGTAAAGTGTGAAATCAGCTAAATCTGTGGAAATACGTCAATGCCAGGAATGGAATGACCTCACCCAATGGCTTCTTTTTTATGAAGGTTTTTTAAAACAGCAGCATCTCCCCTAAGAGCTGCATTTCTGCAGCTATTTACACTCAGCCCTAGACTGGCCTTTTCAAATCAGTGCCATCTTTCTTGAGCTGCCCATGCTCTGCTGCAGCAGTGTATCAATCACCTCGCTCCTCTTCCCTGTTGCCTGGCTTTGGGTGAGTGCTCTTAGTAAAAGTTCCAGGGCTGTGGAAAGGTCAGATGTGCTCAGCCTCTCTTTACAAGTGCTGCTCCAAGACTACCATTTACTTTAAGCAATAAAACGCTATGGGTTTATGCTTTCCTCCTCCAGCCTAAAGGTCTTGCAGCACTTTGGAGCTATTGTGTTATGATATACAGCACCACTAGGACACAGCAAAGCATCATCCCACCTTCAGAGGCAGGAGATAAAAACAACACTGAAGACTTGGCTGACTTTTGAAAATCACAGATCTTATCTCAAAAATGCTTTGGGCCAGTAGAATTTAATTCCAAGGTCTTAAGGGCTGATGGAATTTGGCATGGATCCACCTGATTTTATGGTGATAGAAGAATTAGTGTCAGCTGAGACATTTGGGGGCTTAAAAAAGAAATTTTTTATCTCCAGAGGAGATAAATACCATCATGTTGTAGTAGTTGCTGGGTTTTGTCTTTATTCCTCCTTGTTGTGTGCTGTTGGATAGAAGTGAGCCTCAAAGGAAGGTCAGAAGGCCAAAGGTTTGTGGAATAAGAGCAGATAGTTCACTTTCAATGCATGGCTGGAGTGTCTGTATATTAAATATGCTGGAGGTTGTGGATTTAACATGTGTGACATCTATCAGGCCAACTCAAATAGTGACTGCAAAGGATTTCAGGTGGAATTTCTGTTGTTACACCCCAGTCTAACTAAACCTGATTGATTTCACCAAACCACAGCCGCTGAGCTGCCTCTGGCTCCTACAGCTGAGAAATAAATTGAGTTCCACAGGAGAATAGCTCAAGAGTTCTTGATTCTGGGCTTGTGCCTCTAATTCCCCTGGCCTTCAGCAGGTTTGAGCATTCAGGTTGCTCTGATAATCTAGACCTAACTCTTTCAGAGCTGAACACCCACAAATGGAGACAGAGCTTACTGAGAATTTTGCCCTGGATTTTTTCATTTTCCTACTTTCTCCTTAAAGGGCCTTTGCTGCAAAACTTTCCAGATTTCTTTGATGACATTAATTAATGAGGCAATTGCAGAGCACTTTGTGGGCCTGTTCTCTTTCTCTCTTTAGGCACTGTTACTATAATCTATGTTTTTCTCTTGGTCTTCCTTCTTGCTTTTTTGTTTGTGAATTAAAAGGCCAAAGAAAAGAGCAATACACATTGGCCATGCTCAGATTGCCCTAATGCCCAGGGGGAACTGGAGGCCATGCTCAGGGCTCTGAGGGTGGTCATTTGTCTTAGCACATAATTCTGCTGACTTCTGAAAGAAATTTAACATTTCCAGCCTTTCACCTTCACCAGTGCTCGCAGAGCTGACCGCAGGGGCTGGCCCAAAGGGAGCTGCTAAGATAACTTGTACTGGGAAGCTGGAGGAGTCCATACCAATGAATGTTTAAATGGAAAAATTTTCCACTGCCACCACTGAAGTTTTTTTCTTCCTACTAATTACTGCCATTAATAAAGTCCTGCCAACACCTGGCTAATGAGGACTCAGCACCAACTGTACTTAAACTATGGCCTTTTATTTTCTTGGTTGTGCAATGTGTGTGACAGTTGCCAGGTTGCTGAGCATGAAGGTTTCAGAGAGGTTAATAGAATATGGAAACAGCCTTACAAGAAGTCCATGCTGATGAAAATAGAAATTATTATTGAAAATAAGCTGGAAAAGTTCAGATAAATGCTAGTTCTGCTTGTTTCCTATCAGGTGTTCAGAGAAGTGGCTGGTGGCGGCTTCTGCTTTCTGGATTGGGCCACTGAAAAACCAAATCTGGTTGAAGATGTTGCAGCTCATTACAATTAGGAGCACTGGAGTAGAAAGTCTTTAAAGATCACTTAACCCTCCAGCTATTCTAGGATTTGTTTTCTGCTGCTGGAAGCCAGGGTAGTCTGAACTCTCAAGTTTCAGTTTGACTTATATAGACTGGTTTATGAAAAGAAGTGCTCACAGGAAGGAAAATAAAAATCTCCATTTCTCCATTCAGAGCTCTTTGCTGAGGCTGTGAACTCACCTCTATCTGGATGACTCTGTTTATGGTGTTCAGATAGAGGTGAAATTCCCAGGGTGTGTTCAAGAAGTTAACCAGCCCCTCAAGACACCTTGCCACAAAAGGTGCTTTACAGCTTAAAATTAACTCATTTGCAGCTTATCCATAAATCTTATTGAAGAGGAAGTTTTACCTATTTTAGACTATTTTTGAGTGAAGTGCCTCAGTAGTTGACCCTGATGGGCACACTCTTGTTCCATTTTGAGTTCTGGAGTGGGGATGTGGTGGGAATGCCTCCCATCTGAGTTTTGTAGGCTTTAGTGGAGCCTGTGCAGAACCAGCTGTGACAGGGAAGTCAAACCCTTCCCTCAGGAGCAGATCTGAACCCTCTGAAAGTGTGGAATCACTGCTGAGAAGGGTGGGGGTGTAACTGCAGAGCCAAAAAGTCAGCCTGAGTCCCGTGGATCAAGTTTGGGGCTGTGAATTTCAGTTGACACCAAGCTCGGGCTTCTATAATTTTAGAGTTGTTTTATGTTTATACAGTGTAATTGCCATTAAATGCAAGCTCTCTGAGGTTTATTAAAAATAGCACCACATTAACCTAACGAGTTTTTACAGACAGGAGTGATAACATTTATTAAAGGGTGTATATAATGTGTTTGTCTGCAATAAGAGATTGACCTGAAGTCTTTCTGATCCCAGTTGCTCCTGTTACAAGCAAACCATCCACGAGAGGACAACAGAGGCTCACATGAAAGGAGTGTAATTAAAAAATATTTTAATACATAATGAATCTGTCAGCTCTGGGTAAAATATTTGCTCCAGTTCCCTGGAAGTTGTTGTGACAGCTTCCTTTGGCAGTGCCACCTCGTGGAGTTGGTGTTTGTGAGGAAGTGGTTGAATGCCACAGGATATCAGGAATTACAGAGGGATCTTTGGAGGGATGTGCTCCCCACTGCCCTGCCTGTCCCTTCTTTGTGGGTGATCCAAGAGGTGGCAGCTCCCAGGCAGCAGCAGGTTGCTCAGTGTGGTCTGTGGGAAGGGCTGACTGTTCTCCTGTCCCATCACTCAGTCCCTGGGACAGGTAATGGTGCCTGTAGTGATTCATGGCCCTCCTGCCATTCCTCATTGTGCCCAAGACAGCCCAGCTCCTGAGTCATGGCCATAAAAGCAGGAGAATAATGGGGGTGGGACCATGAAGCCTCTCTGATAAATTTCAGCCGTGCTTTTGCTTAAAAAGAAAAGGTTGGAAAGGATTTGTAATTGAAATGAGCCTGGTGAGGGTGGGGAATTTCCCTGGACAAGATGGAGCAGAGGTCAGAGCAGGAGCATGCAGCATGGTTGTGGCCAGATCCTCAGTTCTGCCTGCCCACAACACTGTGGAAGTCAAGCCAGGCTCTTCTAAACATCTCTATTCCTATTTTTCATCTCTATTTTGAGTCCTTAGG
Organism: Toxostoma redivivum; assembly: GCA_013397375.1. Lineage (NCBI taxonomy): Eukaryota > Metazoa > Chordata > Aves > Passeriformes > Mimidae > Toxostoma > Toxostoma redivivum. The sequence goes on from VXBI01014838.1 coordinate 1,902,255, forward strand.
GCAAACTCTGGTGCTAGCAACTGAAATTTCTTTAACTGCTGGATTCAGTTCATCAGATTGGCTTCCATGTAACTTCTGGGCTTTCCTGGACATGAAAAGAAGCAACAGAGACCTCCCTTAGGATGCCTTCAGCTGTGGGGTGAAAGAATGCAGCTCCCCATCAACAAGCAATGCCCTGGAAAGTGCTGGTGCAGATTTGCAGCAGATCTGGTGGTGACAGCAACCCCCTCACCATTGCTTCTTCAAGGAGTGTGTGTAACTGTTGGCATTCCTTATGTTGTTGTTTTTTTAACTTAAACCCAAATTTCCCTTAAAATAAATGAATGAAACGTGGTGGAGTGGGAGGTGGAGAAGCTGGTGCTGAATTGATGCAGGAGATTCTGGGGAGACAACTTCAGGAAGCCCAGGGAAATAGAGGGCCAGGAAAAGGGGTAGAAGGCAGAAGTAGTGACTCAGAAGAGAGAGAAAAAGTAGCTGGAAAAGAGGTGGTGGAAAGCTGGAATCACCTGATGGAGAGTTTTCTGCCCTTGGTGGTCCAATCACAAAGAGAGAGATCTGTAAATATTGAGCAGGGAGGATGTTGAGGGGAAATTGCCTGCAGCCTGCTTGTCTGGGGCAAGGTTTCAGCTGCTCTCCAACGTGGAGGGAATGCAGACAGAGCCCTGCCAGTCAGTGCCCCACGACCAGCAGGGACAGGACGTGACTGGGATTAAACAGAGGGAGCCAGGGATGAAAAACTACTGCTCCCACTGACTTGAAAATAAAAGCTTCCGTTGGCATTTTTTATTTCCCTGTGTAGCACCTTTGTTTTTAAAAGTAGAGAAAAGAACAAAGTTATTTGTGGAGGCGTTAAGCAACAGAAAAATCCCTGGCTTCAAGTTGCTGCTGGTTGCTCATTTTTTATATTTTTTTCTTTTATCCTGCATGCATCACTCTGCAGCATCTTCATAGGCTGAGGAATAAAACATGACATAACTAAGATGTACAGTGTGCTTTTTGGCTAAATGGTGGGACTGGTGAAACGTTACAATCATTTTTCTGCCTTTTATTTGAAATCATAAAGAGTTAAGTGCATCAGATTGCTGGGCTTATTTTTTTCTTCCCTTCTGTGAATGAAAAATTTAAGGAAGAGTGTGGTCGTTAATTTAGGAGTTTGTTGGGAGAATATACTGACTATGACACCATTAATTGAAATAAAGAGCAGCAAACATCCTGAGCTGTAGGAAAAAAATATAAGGGAATGTTTGGCAAATGACATAAAATATGAGATCTCAGGGTTCAAATTTACTGCTAATGCAGTTTCCAGATAGCACTCAGTGGTGAATGTTAAAGAACAGGGAATAGAGCAACAGGGTGGGCTTTGGGAGAGGATCTGGTGTGGAGGTTTTTTCTCAGGGTCTTGCAAATTCATAGATATTTTTCAAAATATATTCACTGAATGCCTACAAATGAGCTACCTTTCAATCTCTCTGTTTTAAGGAGTACACAGTAATTGTGGAACAAGTTTCCAAATGTAAGGATTTATTATGGTAGACACTAAATCTGTATGTAGATACCCAATATTTGTTTTTGGCATTTTGCTGTCAGAAAATGTCAGCAAATAAATGATAAAAGGTGTGTCTGGGAGGATTCTTTAGGTACATTTGTAGATGTCTCAGAGTACCCTAGGTGTCAGAAGGACTGACTAGGATAGGATCATTTATTATAAATAACACTCAACTAATAGTCCTGTAAACCCAATGTACTGCTGTTAAAAATGGTTTCTTTGTCTTCAATTCTTTTGATTATCCTTCATGGTTAAGTAGGATGAAATAAAAAGAATTGCTCTTCTTTTTCCTGTGGAATATTAGTGGAGAGAAGTCACCCAGAGAGGCTGTGGCTGCCCCTGGATCCCTGGAATTATTCAAGGCCAGGTTTGGACAGGGCTTGGAGCAGCCTGGGATGGTGGAGGATGTCCCTGCCTGTGGTAGAGGGTTGGAATTTGAGCTTTGAGGTCCTTTCCAAGCCAAACCCTTCTGTGGTTCTGTAACATTCACCATTAAGGCTTGATGCCACTCCTATGGAAGACATCTCTGAATTCAGAGGAAGGGGGAGGAATGTTCTTCATGGTGTGAAGCCTCTCCTTGTGGGCCAGCAGCCTTGCAGCATCAGTGCCAGCTTTGGCACTTCTGCCTGTGCCCTCAGTGTTGGGAGCAGCTGCTTGCAGGAACCAGGTTCCTGTGGCTGTGCTCCTGACTCTCCCAACTTCCACGGCTCCATTGTCCCATTTCAGGGATTTCTGAGGATGCTACACAGCTCAGTGCCTGAGCAGATCCTGAGGAGAACGGTCCTCTGAATAAAAATAAATTGATTTGCAAACACTGGCAGAGACAAGGAAGGTAATCTGTAGTGGGAAAAAGCACATCAGGAATGCTGCAGTGAAAGATCAATTTGCTTCCATCAGTGTGGTGCCTGAGACTGCAGCAGCAGCTCTTGTCTGAAGGTACATGTGCCCAGGGGATGTGTAGGATGGGCTCTCGTGGGCTGCTCTGCTCCCAGCGGGCACATTAAGTGTCCCAGCAGAGCAGACAGAGACAGAAGTCTAGGAACCATAATTGTACACCTGTGCATCTTCTCTCAGAAGATGCTCTGCTTTGAAGTTTAAAACTTTAGGGGTGGGATGTTAGCACAGAAATTAATTTTTAGACAGCAGTGCTATCTGGTTAGAGTAATTGCTTATTATCTGCTTCCCTGGGGTTTTAAGCTCTTGGAAGTGACTATTTACATTTCTGTGTGTGCTTAAAGGAGGAGAAAATTGCACTTCATCGTTTCCAGGCTCTGTTCTGGCTCTCTGAAGTGCCAGGAGGAAAAGAGAGTTTAGAGAAAACTTTCTCCTGACCTGTCTGCTCCAGGAAGTTCCTGGGTTGGAAGAGATCTCATCCCATGGGCAGGGACACCTTCCATTATCCCAGGTTGCTCCAAGCCCTGTCCAGCCTGGCCTTGAACACTCCCAGGGATCCAGGGACAGCTCCAGCTGCTCTGGGCACCCTGTGCCAGGGCCTGCCCACCCTCACAGGGAGGGATTTTTTCCTAATATCCAACCTAAACCTGCTGTCTGTCAGTTTGGATCCATTTCCCTTGTTCTGTCACTCCAGGCCCTTGCAAATTGTCTTTCTCCATCTGTCTTGTAGGCTCCCTACAGGTGCTGGAAGGGTTCATATGATGTCTCTGATTTTTAATATTATTTAAGTCATGAGTGACCTCAGTGCTGGTGAGTGGCTGGGATGGGGTGTGGGGGATAGAGAAGTTTTATTCTTTCTGTCTTATTTATTTATTTGTTTGTTTGTTCCAAAGTCTGCAGTAAACACTGCCATAAACTATGCTGATGTAAAACAACTGCAAATTGAGGCATTATTTCATGTTATTTGTACCACAATTTTATTGCATTCACAGTTATTTACAGTATGTAAATAAGCTTCATAGTGTAGGAAAATGTTCTGCTATAACTCAGTTGTTTGAGCATTAAAAAGAAGGGGAGGGAATCAACCAAACCCCATAGATGCAGGCAGCAATAAGAGATTATGGATAATACTATGGATATTTTTTTTTGTTATAGGATTAGATCTGTTTGAAAATAGCACCCATTTCCTGAAACACTGAAATCTCTCTACTTCAGCTACCTGCATTGTGTTATAAATCCATAATGACTATTTTCCATCAAATATTGTGTGACAATTTGAATTATTAAATGCTAAATTGCTGTGTATGGATTGTAAAGCAATGAGAATTTCCTGCTAGTTGAAAGGGAAAGCTATGTGGGTAAGAATTCAGCCTTTGATAAGCATTGCAGCGTCTGTAGACATAAGCAATTATATGCAGATGGAGCCCAGGCAGCACAAAGATAAATGGAAGGTCCTTTTAAATCCTGCTTGCAGCATTCCCTACATGCACATGGGCTGCAGTGTGATTGTCTGGCTTTTTCAGGGCTTAATTTTCATCACACTGAATATAAAGGTAAAAACACCTATTAATTTCAGCAGCAGCAGGGTGGGGTGCTTTGGGAATGGATTAAAGCAGGGTAAAAATTTTTGGAGAGAGAGATGTAGCAAACTTTGACAGAAAAATATTACTTGGGTGCAGGTAGCTTGAAGAGCCTGTTCAGATGGGGAAGAGGCTTCTGTGTTTACCTTTGTGTTTTGTATTGGTGTGCTGGGTGTATTTCCAGGACCCTGATTGAGGATAGTGTCACATTTTCCCCTGGAGGAACCACAGTGTTTGGCAAATATAGCATGAAAACAAGCCATTGTAGTAAAAGGCAGCAGAAAGAAGAGATCCATCCTGGCATTCCTGGCCAAAGAAAGGGATTTTTGAAAGCCAGGTGAAGTTTGTGTTTGGTGTGTGTCACCAATAAGGAGACAGGGTACCTGCAGGTGGTTCTACAAGGTTAGAGGAGCCAGTGGCCTCCCTGGACAGGGATGAATGGACACTGTCAGCTCCACACATTTAGAGATTGTGGGAGGATGAGAGAGGTGCTGCACAGGATTCATAGGTAGTCATGGGAATTTGTTTTTGTAAAATAAAGTTCCATGTCAAGCTGTCACGGGTGATGCTGGTGTGGCTGTGTCTCACCCAGCCACTGCTTGTCTGCTGCTCCCTGTAGTTACTGACAGGATATATGATTGCTGCTGAATGTGAGCACAAAGCTCTTCATCCTGCTTGAAATTCACATCCTGGTCCACACAGAGATGAACTCTCAGCTTCCCTGCAAAATATTTAGAAAACTAGACCAATCCTTTCTGTCAACTTTCATCATGAGTTGCAGTGTGGAAATGGCTCTGTCCACCACTGCTGCCTTCTCCTTAGGACAGGCAGTGCCTTCCTGACAGCCTGCAGGGCTGCCCCTGCCTCCTCAGACTGTGCTGGAAGCTGTGCTGGCTCACAGGGACTTTGTTTCAGGGGCAATAAATCTCCTTTTTGGGCAGCAGGATTTCCCCCTGCTTTTCCCAGCAGCCAGATGAATGCAGCTGCATGCAGTATGTTGTCACGCTGTTGGGTCTAGCTGGGAGCTTGGCTTGCAGGAAATCAGAAAGTCTTGAAGGCCTGAAAGGTAGCAAAAGCAAATGTGGTTAAAATCCAATGTCTGGGTCACACTGGAGTGGGGAGGGTCTGCCCTGGCATGTGTGGTTTAGTCCCCACTCTGTCCTTCTGCATCAGCTTCTGCTTTAAAGCCCTTTCAAAGGGAGGGGAAGATGCTCCAGGGGCTGTGCCATGCCCTAGGACAGAGTAATAAGTGCTGCACCTTGTCCAGTGCTGAGCTGCTCTTCCAGCATGTGAAGATGTGTGATTGTGATGTATCCACCTGGATGTTTTGAAAGCACATCAACATCAGCTCCTCACAAAGCTCCTTTGGATAAAATCTATGGAAACATATTCCTAGCCTGTGTTTAAGCCTGATGGCACTGCAGTGGTGCAGAGAGGATTTGGAGTGGTTTGGAGGCAGCCTTTGAAGAGCAGAAAGCAGCACAGCTATTCCTTCACTATTATTTTTTTCAAGCAGCACACACCTGGTTTCTCAACCATTATTGAGACTGATGTTGTCAGGTGGGAACCTACATTTCCTTTCACCCCCAAGTGCATCCCCCAGACACTTTTATCTTTGCTTCCTTTCCCTTGTTTCTAGGAGTCAGGGACAACATCACTCTCCCAAGCTCAGTGTGCTGGTATCAAAAAAAAACCCAACCAACAAAGCAGGACGAGCTGTGTCCAGGGCTTTTCTCTCTGTGTTTTCAATGGCTGCCATGGTCAGACCCCCTGTAATGTGCTGCAATGAATCAGCACCTTGCAGACATGGAATAAATTAGTCTTGGGGAAAGAACTTTACTATAGAAGCAAATAAACTTTGTTGTATTACCCTAAGGTGCCCAGTACTTGCTGTTGATTGGAAGGGAAAAGCCATCCAGAGGAGAAATGCAATTTGTTGCTGTGGCTACTAGCTCCCAGATTTATTATCTCTCCTCATTCTCCCCAGGTGTTGTAAAATACACCACACATTAAGCTTGCTTTTTTTTTTTTCTGTTGTTTTTGTTTTGTGGTTGTTTTTTTATGTATTTCAGAGTAAACCCTGTCTGCAGGTTTATAGCACTGGCAGGTGCAGCATCACTGTGGATTTGCACTGTAACTGCTTGGTGCTGGCATTTGTTCAGAGGCTGCCACTGAAACATAAAACTCCTTTCCCTGAAGTGCCCTCAGTGTCTCATCCTGAGGTGGAGTCCAACCTTGGCTCTGTGTTAAGGGAAAAGTGGAGAAAACATCTGGGATATTGGGTGGCCATGGCAAGACTGTTCACAGTTTCAGGGAAACGTGGTTCTAATGCATGTACACATATTGTGAATGAAAAAGAAATACATTGATTTCAAAGATTAATTGCATCTACAATGTTTTATACTTCTGAAATTGGGAAGGCAGCATGTGGCACAGAGAATATTTTCAGAGTGTGAGAGAGCAGCGTGCAGCACCAAGGAGGAAGGGAGAGCCTTTCCCCAAAGGAAGAGGCAGAGTTGATTCTCCTGTTCCTCTCTAGGATTTTGGGTGAGCTTCGAAAATTCCTTCCAGCCCCTGAGTGCAGTACCAGCACTGCTCCCCTTGGTGCTGAGAAGTGGGCAGGTATTGCTGAGAGGTGCCTTAGACTATTATGGATGTTATTGCTCTCTTCACACTGATAAAACTCGCTGCAGTGTGAGCATTTCTCCTCTGCTTTCATTTGCATCTGCCTTCCACTGATACGGCTTTGCTTTTCATGGGGTGAGTCCCAAATTCCACTAACATATCTTAAATATATGTCCTGCAGAACAAAGCCATGTGGTAAACATGGCACAGGAAATTGTTATACCAGAAATGAAAGCTAGTGCATCAAGAGAGCACAGTGTCTTCTTCAGGGGCTGCTTTTTAGCACAGTAAATGAGGAACAGATGTTGTCAGCTCTTAAATGGTCTGGGAGTTAAGAAGTCTTAGTGGTATCTCCTTGACAGGAGCCTGGGAAAAACTGGCTCTTGATGGAGGGGTCTCTTGGGCCAGCTGTAGCTTTCTGAGATCTCCTAATTTCCTCTGAAAAGATGGTCAGAGCTTTATTTGGACTGCCAAATGAATATTTTGATTAAACATCCTGATTTACTATTTGGAAAAAGAAAATAGAATCTTTTTCCTGACTCTGGAAGAGGGTTATTTAGTTATGTTGGCAGTAGAAGAGAAATTCAGTAGGTACGAGACTTGTGGAGCAACCACTGTGCTCTCCTGGGTAATATTCCTCACTTTTCTCTTCCTCATGTGATCTGATTACTGGGATCTCATCTACAGGTCCTTCATGATCCAAACAGAGGCTAAAATCCATCTCCTTACCACCACCTCATACTCTTTGCCTATTGCCTCATGTTTTCCCACTGTTTGCTGCCCTGTAGCTGCCAGCCTAGGCATGCCTGTGTTTTCAGGCAGGTTTTTGTGTCTGTCAGCCACTCTGGTACTTTGTCTCCCAGTGACAAAGTGTCTTTCCCTTTGTGAGCTCCTTGCTGGGTCAGGCTGTGCCATTTCAAGTACCACAGGTGATGGAGCTTTTATTTTGCAGCCCCTCAGTGCTGTGGGGTGAGGGCTCATTCTGGAGAGCTGAGACTTTGTCTCACTAAACACAGGGCTGCGTTTTCCAAATAACTCAGATTTTGAACAGGTCAAGCAGCAAAAGAACTCCAGATTTTTGAACATGCCTCACCTATTAACTCTCTAATGACAGATTTCCCTAAGCTTTCCCTGGGGAGCACAGGGCGAGCTTAGGTGTGTAGATGTTTGTTAATAAAATAGGATTTGCTGTGGGATCTTGATGACAGCCTGGGCTTTTCTGCAGACATAAACTGAAGCTCCTGGGTGTTGTGCACTTGCAGAAGCACAAATGTTGACACGAGGCAGAGAAGGAGTGTGCAGCCCAAAGGCAGCATGGCCATGAGCTCAGGCACAGGGTGTCCAGGAGAGCCAGCACACTCATCACCACACTTCACTAATTACTTCAATTACTGTGACAGCTTCCTGATCCCATGCCAATTTTTGAGCTTGTTCCTTGATCCCTGTTTAATGACAGACTGCTCCCCTTGTTAATTTTTATATTTATGGCCTCTGCCCTCGTATTCTTTGGCTCTGTTAAATTTTATGCTCTGTGAAACTGTTCAGGATTCATGGTGACCCTTGTGCTACCAGAGCCAGCCAAAGTTCCCAAAAGCATACAGCAAAATAACAGGAAACTTGAAAATTCTGATGTAACAAGTTCAAAGTGGACAAATATGAAAAGTAGTTCTTGGAATCCTTCAGCCTCTAGAACTGCTTTTGTGTCAGGAAACTTTTTTCTCTAATTAAAATAGGCACTATTTTTTCACAGGAATTAATTGAAAAAAAATCTATGTGTTGTCTGTGGAATTTGGAAGACTTCAGATTCTTGTTGTCATATTCTCTAACAGATAAAAATAGTGGATTTTTAAAGTGGTGATTTAGCATCCCACAATTTATTTATAGTTGCAATCAAATACTATTTAAACTTCAGTGGTTGTATATTCTTATTTAATGTATAATATTGTCATGGATTTCAGTACATTCAGAGGGTGAATTACTGTTATAATTTAAATGAAGGCTTTTTTTCCTATTCCAAATGAAGTTCAGCCATAGTTATCAGTTCAGCCACAGGTTTTTAAGAGAAGCAGGGAGATGAATGTAATAACCCAGCTAACTTCTTGACTAACACAAGTCATAGGATTTCAGTCACTGACGTATCCACCCCAAAACTTCTGGTTGACCTGGAATGAAAATGTGTGTATATGTGTATAAAATTCAATCTTCTTTGTAAGATAGGAAATGATGGAAAAGCTACTGCATCCCTTAGCAATCTGTTCCAATTTGTTAGAATAAGTTCTTCTTACTCTTCCTCAGCCCTTCATTCAGATAAGGCTGGAATCATTTAAACTGCCTGTCTCATCACTCCTTTGCCTGCAAATGTTTTCTGTTGCCAGTGCTTCCAGCTGCTGTTCAGGTCATCCCCACACTTAATTTCAAGAGTTCATTGGAACCTCTTGTTCTCTGTACAGCCCCTGGGGTTTTGTTGTATTTGAAACATCAAAAGTATTTGGTTGGCTTCCATAATAAAATGGCACAGGAAAACCTCACACAAGGAAACAGAGGACAAGTCAGCAAGTGCCTGATTGTAGGAAGGTGTCAGCTAACCCCAAATGCTGCTGGGTGGGTAAATAAAGGAAATGGTGCTCATGGTTTTGATTTTCCATCTGTAAATAGCACAGTCACTTTTGGAGGCCAGTCCTGGTTTAATGCCAGAATGTCAAACTCCCACCTCGAGCAGGCTCTGGAGACTCCATCCCCATCAGGGATGCTGTCCTGGAGCACAGGGCACTGGCTGGGCTCTGAGTGTGCTCTGACTGCCCTTTGCACTCAGGCTTTCCTTGGAATAGCAAGTGGAGCTGCTGGGGTTTAGCTGGGGGTATTCCTTGAGGTGCACTGCACTGCTGTTACAGAATCACAGTTATTTAGGTTGGAAAAGACCTCCAGGATCACCAAGTCCAACCTGTGACTGATCAGCTCAGCCAGAGCACTGAGTGCCACAGCCAGCTTTTCCTTGGACACCTCCAGGGATGGTGACTCCCCCCTCCCTGGCAGCCTGCTCCAGTGCCTGAGCACCTTTCTGTGAGGAATGTGTATCCAAGGGGGCTGGTGCCCTGTAAATCCTGGGTTTACCCCCCACCATCAGCTCCATGCTTTCAGTCTGGTCTCTGCTGGCTGTTGCAGCTCACCTGGTGCCTGTGGAGAGCACAGCTGGGCTCATTTCATCTCCTTGCTCTGGACATTCTGCTTTGCTTCATTTCCTTCTGATTCTCTCCACTTTTCTACCTCTCTTTGCTCCCAGGCCATTCCTCCAAAGCCCTGCATTGCCCTTCCACTTGGCCTCATGTTCATGTTCACTGTCCTCTGCCTTATTCCCCTCACAATTCAGTGTTTCCTTGTAAATTCACCTCAGCTGCTCCATACCTGCCCTGTGCCTCCAAGCACTTCTGCCAGCACAATTTCTGAACATTTTGTCAGTGTTTCCATCTCAGTTACCCACTGGATCTGCTCACTATGTGGATTCCCTGGTTTTTTAGCTGGTCACATCTCTGGCCATGAAGGGGAAAGAAATAATTGCTGCAGGGCACGGGGGTCAGGGTGTTTGGCTGCTTTTCTTCTACTCTTTAACAACCTGAGTGTTGGCCATTAACCATGGAAAAAAACAACTGCCTATTTCCACGTGTATTGGAGTATATTTATGAGTATATTGTGAGAAGACATGGAAATCTGAGTATTCTGTTTAATAGCTAGAATTTAAAATGCTAGGGTTCTTTTTATTCTGATCAATCAACATGTTTTTTTCCTGCTGTTCTAGAACCACAATAAACCCTCAATTAAATAAATATTTAAACCTGTAAGTTGCAGCAGGCAGAAGTGGCCAGATTTGGTACCCACTGCTGTCCATTCCACGCGAATTGCAGAGCAGGGAATCTCGTGTCAGCAGGTGGAGAACCTTCCCAGCCCCACATCTGCGAAATCACTGGCTGAGCAATGCTCAGTTAGAAAACTGGAGCTGCCAAGGGATGCTCTGATGGTGTGTGCAGGCATGCTGTGTGGTTTCATGCCCAGAGCAGCCAGGGAGGCTCTGCAGCCCTCAGCTGATGGCTGCTGAAGGAAGGGCTGCAGTGCTGCAGCTGCAGGGGGGGATGCTGCAATCATCCAGGGGGTTGCAAGCCTAAAGGCAGTTCTGGAGAGGAGCCTGGTGTTGGTTTCCAGGCTCCACCACTGAAGCTGATGGCATCCCCTGAGCTTCAGTGGTTAAATGGCTGCTTAAATATTTTATAATACTTTGCATCTTTCAGTAAAATAGACCTGAGACTGTCAGAGTCCCCTGCAGATGCCAGCCTTTGGCTGTGTGGTCCTGAAGCTCTCTCCTGGTCGTGGAAGTCAACAGCAGTAACGTTAGGGAATTCAGTGGAGATGCAGCTGCTGTAGAAGAGCAGGGGAAGCCAGTGTAGGATAAAGATTTAAGGAGAATTTTCTCATTTCAAAAGAAGTGATAGACTGCTGCATCTCGGGGACCCAGGGCACAATAGGGAGAGATGCTGCAGGAGTACCATGATGGATGATAATGAATGATTCTTTGCATTAGATTTACATTTTCTAGAGAGAAACATTTATTAGTGGTGAGTGATAGCATGGTCTTTGGGTTTTTTTTTAATCTGCTATTTCCTGATCCACTGATAAATCTTAACTATTCACATTCTAGCTGTTGTTAATTGTCTGAATGACCCTTTTCAGAGCTGACTGGCATTTGTGCAGGCTGTGCAGTCTGGCCCACCAGGTCAGCTGGAAGTCTGGTCCAAGTGGAAAAACAAAAGCAAAAAGAGTGTGAGGCAGAGCTGGCACAGCCTGCCAGCTCTTGGAAAGGATATCCCAGCTTCAGGGGGACTTAGAGAGTTGCTTCCCTTGGATCTTGCCTCAAATGCCACCTCTGCCTTTCTTGTCACAGGCCCCAGTCTGGCTTGGCTGGATCAGTTTGATTCCCACAGGATGCATGGTGGAGCCAGGGCAGATTCTTGGATGTTTGAGGGAGGAAACCTGGCCCTGGCCAAGTCCAAAGACAATCTTTTCCAAAGGGGTTTTGGTTACTGCTCCAAAGTTGCAGTGCTGCCAGCTCAGGAAATAAAGCAGGAAACAAAAAAAAGAAACTAACCTTCCGTGCAAGCCACTGAATCCTAATCTTTAAATCATGAGATTTGGAAAACAAAAAAAAAAGTAATTAAAATTTTTTATTGTGGTTTCTTTGACTTTTAATCTTCTCACTCTCATGGGTGATACTGCTCTTCATTTAAAATTCCCTGTAACCACAGACTCCTCTGATGGAGACTGGGATAATCCTTTCTGAGGAGAGTTACCATGCATTAATTGCTTGTCTTGACTCTTTTCCTTCCCTTTTTACCTACTTCACCCACCTTTTTGTTATGCAGAGACCTGCAGTGGAGCTGCAAAATGTGTCTGGGAAAATGATAGAAAAAATTAATATAACTACTTCACACATATTATGTCTTCTGATTATTTTTAATAAAAAAATGATATTGCTTGCACAAAAGTTATACATGAAAGTGTAATTGCATCATCAACTGCTGTCTAATTGCTAGGAAAAATATTAGCCCAGACAGAGCTTAAGGTAACTTAGTGTTATAATTAAATTTAGAGTTTTTCAATGTATCTTACAAAATACTTCTCAGACATTCCGAGCACTTAAAATAATTTTAAATCATTCTCATTTCTTTATACAGTTTCTGTCACGTCCATGGTGATATAAGTTATTCAGTAATTACAGTAAATATAAGCTTAATTAACTGTAATTAACTGTCCAAATCACTAGTAGCAATATATATTTTTATTTTAGTTCTCTTTTGATTTCATGTCTTCAAGAGTAATTGTTTGCTTGGTGGTGGAGAAGAGAAACATGGGTCTCTGCAGAGCAATCTGAAGGAGAATTGGGAGATAAAAACCTACCAGGAAATGGCATCACCTGTCTGGGCTGCATTCTCACCTGTCTGAGGCAATTCTCAGCTTGCTATCAGTACCAACCTGTGTTTAATAGAAAAAGTGGAGGCCATCAAATATCCCTTGGGAATGTTGGTTATTAATCCTTATTCCTTGGTCTGTGGCAGTTGCTCTCATTTTTAATTTTGCAGTGGAAAAAAAAAATCACATGCACAGAGCTAGGGATTTGTATCCACCCTACAAAGGGTGTGCTCCTGTCAAATCCATCAGAGGCTGCCAAGAGATTGCTGGGGGGTTTTTTATGTTTGTTTTTTGTTTTTTAATTTGATGGGAGAGGGAAGGGGAGGGGGGTTCCTGAGACTTTTATTCAACTGACTAAAGAGCTCATGTTAACATTCCCTTCTTAAAACCCAGCGTTGGCCTGCGTGTGAAATGAGCTTTGAAGTGCAGAGCTGACAAAGCCCAGGGGACAGCGTGGCTTTTATTAACAACTGCTGTACACTGCAGCAACTCCACTGCAATGCTTACAGGAAACTTCTGTGTAAGCAGGAAGGGTGAGCAGGCTGAGACAGGTTTGGCTGTGGCAGGAGGATTTGGTGAGCCTTTGTCCTCCTCCTGCACCCCTGGGAGTGCCTTGAACCCACGGGGTGGGAGAGCCAGCCCATGAAAATAATCAGCACTGAGGTGAACAAGGCACTGTGCAGTGGAGATCTTTGAATTTTAGAATATTGTCGTGGTAATTGGTTTGAGGTTGGGGTGGTTTTGTCTTTTTTTGGATTGTTTTTGGGTGTTTTTTTGCTTTTTGTTGTTGTTTTGGGTTTTGATTTTCTTTTTGGTGTTGAGGTGTCTTAGGGCCCCCCAATGGCATTTCAGTACTTCATGTTGGGTTCTGGTTCTTTGGGATGGGCTTTTAGAAAACATTTTAACAAAAAATCCACAGTGGTGTGTTATACATCTGTACCTCTGAAGATGTATTTTAAATATGCTTGTATAATACAGCATGTGGAGCCATTCTTTCCTTTCTTTAATCTACCTTGCACAAATGGAGATTTACCTGGGAGACATGAGCCTGCAACTCTCTTCTCACTTGCTTCTACACCCTTCCTTTGCTTCACAGAGCCCCAAAGTACATCCCATCCACTGATAGGACTGTGCTGAGCACAGATTGGTGTAATCAGGAAAATACCCCTCCTTGGGAGAATGGTGAGGCCCTGGCACAGGGTGCCCAGAGCAGCTGTGGCTGCCCCTGGATCCCTGGCAGTGCCCAAGGCCAGGCTGGACATTGGGGCTTGGAGCAGCCTGGGACAGTGGAGGTGTCCCTGCCATGGCAGGGGGTGGGATTGGATGATCTTTAAGGTCCCTTCCAATCCAAACTATTCTGTGATCCCATGATTCTATTAGAGATAATCTTAAGACCAGGTTAAAAGCCTGTCCAAGGCCAGAGGAAAAGCTCAGGATCAGTGCTGGGATTAGACACTTGCAGTTCTTGGCTTTGAGATTTGGGGATCTGAGGCTGGCTGATACAGAATGAAATACGAACATCCTGAATTTTTCATGTTGCAGTTCAAGTATATTTGGGCTAGATTCATCAAAGGAATAACCAGGAGAGATATTTTTCATTTGTAGAATCCTAATGAATACATGACACCACTATTCATTATTTATCTGCTTTCATATTTTAATTAATAGTTCGACTGGCCATTTCTGATTTTTTCCCTTATTTATAGAAAGCCATCACTTCAAAAACATTGAGTCATGCTGCTGTTAGTTACCTTTCATAACTTTTCCTTAATATCAGGACAGAGTGAGCTTTGCTGTAATTTTTAAACACATAAGTGAAAGAGAAAAATGCCATCTATTTTGCTGTTCTTTTGAGTCCTGTCAAAATTTGTGGTTTTCCTCCCCCCAAGTGCTTTTACAATGCAGCTGACATAATTTTAGCCAGGAAAGGTGGTGCTTCTTGTGCGGGAAGGAGCCACTAGAGGACACCACCAGACACACATAAAGCAAACAAACACTGCTGTAAACAGAGAAGGTGGGGGAGAGTTAGTAGGGATGGGAAAATGCTGATTCCTAATTTTGTGTGGATGAGTGAGCATTAACACCTCCTTATTGCCAGCCAGAGCCCTTGGGCTGGGAATCACCAAATCCTTGAACACCATGCTTGGGGCTGTCCTGTGCAGGGCCAGGAGTTGGAGTTGATGATCCCTGGGGGTCCCTTCCAGCTCAGGAGGTTTCGTGATTCTGGGATTGGATTCTCTGAGCTCTGTTTCTCATGGTTCTGGATCAGATCTGTGGGGAGGAGGTTCTCCCAGCTCTGCAGAACTGCTGTCACTGACCTGGAGGAGCTCTGGGATCCTGCAGCAGGGTGGGGATGAGGGTGAGGTGAATTTCTCACCATGGGAGCCCCCTGCAGAGAAACCCTCAGTGGTTTCTGCAGGACAGTCTTTCCAGAGAGGAAAAACCTCCTGGTCTGCTGAAGCAGATGGTGGAAGTATAAAGCAGACCTCTCCCTTGCAGGTTGCCCTTTAAAAAAGTGGCTTCAAACACAAAGGATGGTTTAAAACTTTCAAATCACAGATTTAATGACAGGATAATGATATCAACAAAGCAGTTAGGGCTAGGAGATGGCACAAATGTCAATTTTCCCTGTACAAAAGCTGCACCCAAGCCCAGTACAATGGTTTTTACCATTTGTGAAAAAACAATCCCCAAACCTACCCGTTTCAAGCACCACTAAATTACTCAAGACAAATTAAATGTGAAGTATTTGCAGAAGAATCAGATTACAAGGTCTGGGTCTTGGGGTCTTGCCTCTAAACCAAAAGTCAGAGGCAAAAGGGGACAGGGAGATAAATGTCATTTCAAAAGACTCTGCAACCCTAAATGCAAAACCCCACAAAACCCAGCTGAAAAATTGCCTGTTTGCCATGTGTCTCTCACATCTGTGTGGTGCAGTGGATATCAGAGGAGCTGTGAGCCCTGAGGATTTCTTTGAGGTCTTTTAATCCCACAAAAATTCTGTAAATCATGTGAAATCTCAGCTCTGACGATGGTGAGGCTCTGGTGATTGCTTGAGTTACAAAAGAGTTTTGTGCTTGGTCTTTGACTTCCTCTCTTTCTTCTCTGTATGAATACAGCTAAACTCCCAAATGCCAGGGATTTCAGGGAATGCAAAAGCATCCAGAAAAATTCTCCTCTTACTGCTCCACTTATCTCTAAAATGCTTTTTAAAATGGCTTTGAGTTTGCTTGTGAGAAACAAAGTCTCACGCACAGAAATGTACCTGCCCTAAAAATCTGCTTTTAATGTGAGAAGCTTTGCTGTGAGTGGCAAGACCATGCCAAGCCTGGGAGCTCTTTTCTAGATTATTTTAAACCAAATCCATCCATATTTGTTTCTCAGCATCTCTCAAGTTGGCAAAACCCAAGCAAACAAACAAAAAACCAAATGAAACAAATAATACCGCTCCAAACATCTGATATGAGTATTGATTACAGCTTTTTTGTTAAAAAAAATGACCAAAAAGCTGGTGTTTTGGTTTGTTTGGTTTTATTTTGTTTAAACTTTCAGTATTTATCAGAACTAAAGCTCAAAATATAACAGAAGTTTCAAAAAATTATCATACAAGATGAGACTCTTCCAATTTCTCTTTAAATTCTTTCAAAACTTTGAAACTTTTCCTTATTGGAATGGAGAGAGTTTGGAGACTATTTAGATGGATTCCTCATTAATCTGCTGGAATAGTGGTTTTGTTTTGTTTTTTTGTTTGTTTGCTTTGTTTGTTTGTTTGTTTTTAATACTTATTCCTTGCATAATTCTCAGTAGAAGGTGAAACACTTTTTTTTTTTTTTTTTCCTCTGGTTGCATCATAGACAAGGATTCCCCTGAGTAAATCCTTCCTCCACTATGGTCCTATCTCCAGTGTGATTTATGTTGATTAAAAGCTGGACTGGTCAAAAAACACTAATATAATCCCTTGCTGTATGGAAAACTGTGGGGTTTACCTCTCTCAGAGGATGGTTTTGCTCTCTGTGGGAACGTTCCTGCCTTGCCTATTTTTTTAGCTGGGTCAGGAGTGGCACAAAGTTCATTCTTCAGGTGTGGAGCGGTGGTGACTTCCCTGCAAGGCTGCTGCTGGCGTTTTCTCTGCAGGTACAAACCTCCACAGACACCACTGATTCCCGGAGGAGCAGAGCATCCATCACCTGCGGGATTTTCACATTCCGAGCAGCCTCTGCCTGTGCTCCCAGCGGGGAAGGTGCAAAGGCAGCCTCGGAGGGGTCCCTGCTGAGGAGTTTGCACTGAACTGCTGTTACCTGATCTTTATTCACTGAGTTCCCTTTCCCTTCCTCATTGCCTTCCCCTTCTCTCTTCAGTTTTTCCTTTGTTCCTCTTATTTTGTCTTTTTGCTTGTTTTTTGTCTGCCTCTTTTTCCCCCCATCTCTTTCCTCTCCTCTCCTCTCCTCTCCTCTCC